>PTEX01000137.1:1835425-1871118 GCA_003342815.1 Eudromia elegans
TGCGCGTTGCCAAGCGAAGCAGCAGCGGCCGTTGCGCGGCCGTGGTGTGAGCGGCGGCGGCCCCGCGCCGGACACATGGAGCGGCGCCCCGAGGACAAGTGCTCGTGGCACAACGCGAACTGCGTGGAGGAGCCGCTGTCGCGGTTCTTCCACGGGCTGGGGCGGCTTGTGGCCACCTGCCCCTGGCCCTTCCTGCTGGCGCCGATGCTGCTCTCGGCCGGGCTGGGCTCGGGCTTCCAACGCCTGAAGGAGCTCAAGGGCGACGACATCGAGGAGCAGTTCACGCCGCTGCGGGGCCCCGCCAAGGCCGAGCGGGACACGGTGCGGCTCTACTTTCCCCCGGACGACGCGACGCGCTTCTCGGCGTCGCGGCTGCCCACGGAGGGAGCCTACGCCGCCCTCATCGTGGTGGCGGCCGGCGGGGCATCCGTGCTGGACGAGCCGGCGCTGAGCGAGGTGCAGCGGCTGGACGCCAACGTGCGCGCCCTGGGCGACTACGAGCGGCTGTGCGCTCGCAGCGGCGGCGCCTGCGCCGCGGCCAGCCCGGTGCTCACGCTGCTGGCGGCCGGCGTGGCGCCCGGCGCGCTCGGCTTCCCCGTGCACAACGGCACGTTCCTGGGCGCCGCGCTGGGCGGCGTGCGCACGGACGGCGGCGAGCGGGTGCTGGGCGCGCGGGCCATCAAGCTGCTCTACTACCTGCGCGAGGGCTCCGAGACCGAGCGCTGGCTCAACGACTTCCTGCGCCTCATCCCCGAGCTCCTGCGCGTCGGCAACTTCGGCGCCATCGAGGTAGCGGCCCGCGCCTTCCTCCCTCCCTCCCCCTGCTGCGGCCGCTGCCCCGGTTTCGTTTCAGGGCAGCACGGCCTCGAAACGCGCGAGAGAAGTGGGGAAAAAAGCCGCTTCACTTAACTGTCCGGTTATTTGTTCTCATGGCAGGTGACTTACTTCACCTCGCTGTCCAGGCAGGAGGAGTTTGAAGGAAACGCCAAGACGGTCATCCCGCTGTTTTCCGTAACGTACTTCCTGACCATCACCTTTTCCATTGTCTCCTGCCTCAGGTAACAGTCCTCTAAGCTCCAGGCCTATGTGCAGCAGCCCCCCAGCTCCCATACCTCAAATCCACCTGTCCCGGTCGAGGGAAGCCCTCGCAAAGCACATTCGCGTGCTCTTCACCTTCTGCTTGTGCTCCCTGTCTGCCTAAATGGGGTCCATGTTTGGGTGCAAGAACCAAACACGTGTTTGAGCCGAAGTTGAGTTTCGTGTCAGACTCATATCTTGTCTATACCGTTCTCTTCAGAGGTGCCCAGCTGGGACGCGGGTGTTTGTTACTGCGTTCTCTGAAGCCATCAGGCCTTCATGGAGTTCTGCTTTCACCTCTTGTAGCTCAGCATAGGTTTTGCATATGTTGGAGCTATTTCAATAACTGAAACCTGTGCTGTTATCTTTTGAAATGCTCTGAGGTGCTGTAACTTCAGCACTGAAAAATACGGCGCAAAAGTAAACGTCTCACTTGGGAAAGTAAGCATAGATGCTAGGAAAGGGGGCTGTGTCACCAAAATTGCGGTCCAGCAAGCACGTACGGCGATGTTATTCTCTACAAGCTCTCTCGCTTTATTGAACAAAAACTTCACAGCTCAACTTAGCATGTATAGTGGAAGAATTCACAGAAAATATGTATAAAAATCAATCAGAAAAGCCCGTATTTTCAGGAGGAGAAAGAAGAAATGGTGTTATTTCTAAAGTTATTTTACATCTTTCCCTACTCCACATGTAGTGTCTATTCTCACCATGCTCAGTGAATGTTAATTCTATTTAAAGATCAGTTATAAAGGGAAAGGAAGTGGAGGGGGCAGCAGGAAATAAACCATGGTAAGTTCTACTTGCATTTTTTTTTTTTTTAATATACTACCCAGTCACTTAAGGTATAGATTAATCAACACCAACTCTGTGATCAGTATAGCTTTAGGCTGACTAGAGCTGATGCTGAGCCTTACCTGGTGTCTGCAGAAAGCTTGTTGTGCCCATTCTCTGTGCTGGTGGAAGGTGAATTTTGTGCATTGGAAAGCTGAACCACAGCCTTCGAAACAGCATTTACACCCTGTGCTTGAGGAACCAAGCTCAGCTCAGAGGGTGGGCTCGCTGGTTTAGTGCTTCAATGCAGCATCTTGCTGATTAGCTATACAATTTTTGGATATAAAGCCAGCTCACATCCAGTCATTTCCAAACAGACAGTGCACATCCATCCATACACCTCCTTGGACTTTCTCTCTACAGCATTAATTGAGCTCTCCCGATTTGGGCAGCTGTGCTGTGCAGAGATGAGTGAGTGATGGGAGGCTTCAACCCGTGTCAGTTCTAGCCTTTCTGGCTTTTTAGGTATGTGAAAGTCATCTTTTTATCTCCAAAAGATGCAACCAGAGGAGGATCTGGTAGTATCTGTGGAATCTTATAAGACTGTCATGTTACCCTGGAAATGACAGGTTCCCTTAAAGTTAAGGAATAGCCAACAACTTGGAAAAGTCTACTAATGAGACACAGAGCAACTTTCTACCCCCTATAGTATAAGTTACCTTTTCAAGAGATGGCTTTCTTGAGGGTTGGTCCAAACCTTACTTACTGTATCTTGCTGGTCCTTTCTGCACTTTTTTTCCAAGCGCAGCATCTCGGAATCCACTGACTCCACTAGTATGAGCACAGGGCACTGAATATATTTTGAGGTTTTATAAAAATATTTTCTGTGGATCCCCCCCATCCTCCTGTCCAAGGAAAAGCTAGAGTCATAAGTGATTAGATTAGTCCCTGTGACTGCCTCTATATTGAATGTGATGAAGCTCCTAGAGGAGCACTCTGAAATCCAGCCTTCACTAAAGACCTTATTTGAACAGGCAGATTTTAAATCTGATCTTTGTGACCCTTCTGGAAAGGAGGACATTAAGAGAAGACCTTGAACTGAACTGATGCCACCCATGGAGATAGGGTAGTCAGAAGTTGTGGAGTGCCAGGTATGGCTCTGTGGCATGTAACTGTACCAGCAGTAGCATCACGTCTGAAGTCTTCTGCTGGGAATGTTTCATGGAGAAATCTAGAGCCAGCCCTTGGGGGGAATTTTGGCAAATTGCTAGTGGCTAGTCTGTCACCTGAGAGGTGTTTTTGTACTACACTGATATTACTATAAAGGAAACTGTGAAAAGAAAGAACTTTTTAAAAACAAATTCTTTTTGGATCACCCTAAACGTAACCTCTCATGGTAGTATTTCTTCATTTTGCTGGGTCTCTTGTTACTGAGGCAAAGATCAATACACGTTTTCGCTCTGTTACGTTGCCACTATTCATCTGTCTCTGTTTTGCATTGCTAAAGAAATTCACCCTGAACACTTTCCCTCATGCTTTGGCGCTCTCTTAGCAATACCAGGTATCACTTAAGTTCTCTTCAGAAACAGGCCAGCTTCCACTTCTGTGCAGAACCCTTGCCTGTAATGCCAGTCTGTTAAGTGAAATGCTTGATGTATAACTAAGGTGTTTCTTAAAATATTTGCAGAATGAGCTGTATAAGAAATAATATCTGGCTTGCAAGCTGTGGTGTGGTTTCTGCCGGCTTGGCCGTGTTGAGCAGCTTCGGGCTGATGCTGTACTGTGGAATACCGTTTGTCATCACGGTGGCGAACGCACCGTTTCTCATTCTAGGTGAGTAAAGAGCGTGAGACACAGATAGGAAGAAAAAACTGGAGTGAACGTGAGTGTTACCGCTCTGTGATAAGAGTACAGGATCATACGATGTTCATGCGGGGAGCAGATAGGAGCAGCAGGGGCTTCCTTGCCCTTCTGCCGCCCGGGGAGCCGTCCAGCTTGGCCTGGGAGCCTGCGGCCCTGCCCGGCTACAAGGGCATGATAATGTTAGAGTTTCCAGCATTGTTTTAGTGTCACTGTTAATTTAGTCACTCTGATGAACAGTTTATTTTCTCCACTTTCCTCTGTATTATCATTTGCTGTTTTCTAAAGGCATATTATAAGCATTAATTTATATAGTTAGGTCTGTATAAGTAGGTCTACCTAAAATACTCATTAACACTGTTACGGTGAGATACTTTTCTGCAATCCCAGTAGATTCAGAGATCTCTAAATCACTTGTCCATTGCTTTTTGCAGCGCAGTGAGAATCCTCTGACTCTTTTCATTAGTTTCTGTGGAACGTGTCTCCGATGTCCAAATTATAGTATATTAACATTGACTTAGTCCAGTATTTGCATTATGAGGTGAATTGCCATAAATCCTGGTATCATATATTGAGTGCAGTCCCTGGTTAGATAAAGTTAGGTCTAGCTTGTATAGCTTAAGCAGTGAGCAGAATTGTCTGTAATTTTGAACAGGAAGTTTATCATGTTCTGATACGGAATTTCCCATTTCCAAATTTCATTATGATATAAAATTGAAGTGATGCATCATTCTTAATATAAGATCTCCCCCAAAACTTGATGTAGTTATTTAAATATCATAACATCACAGTTTCACAGACTGCTTGACAGCCAAGGTGGAACTTCTGAAGTATCATTAGATACAGTTGCTGCAAATAATAAACTTAACCTAATCTTTTGTACTATAAATTCATATGTTTTCTTGGTCTTAATCTCATGCTGAGAAAAGCAAATGGACCTCTTAGGCTGTTATAAACTGTAGCTCATATTAGATATCTCATGCAAATGTTAGCTGAGACATACTGTTTCCTACACAAGTCAAATGCATTTTATATTTGCTTTTAAATTGCCTGCTGAGTGCCAAGTCTGTAAATATAATAAAGCCATTTCTCAGGCATGTAGAAAGTTCTTAAATCATTTTCTTGAGATGTTTATTTATAAGGTACCAAAATTCCTCTTCCTTGGACTAAGATGAGATTTGTATTAGAAGCATTACCATTAAGCCTGCCTGCCTTAACCACACTTAAAGCAGCTCTGACTTTGCTGTATTTCTAAGGTCAGCTGAAGTTTGCATTATGTGAATACACCAGCTATTACACTCAGCAGAATACTATGCAGAATGCAATTTCTGGGAAAGGCTGAGGGAGGAGAGCCAAAAATAAAAGCACTTCCCGCCTTTTGCATCTAGACCGGCACCCATCCACTTCTTTCCTGCTGCTGCGTCCTTTGCATCTGGCACTGTTTACCTACCTGTTTGTGGTTTAGCTCTCCACTTCCTCTCCTTCCCCCCCTTCAACCATAGCTCTTCCTTTATTACTGCAACTAACCAATTAGTCTCTTTTATATTTGTTATTTCTTTTTCCCAAGTTTTCACTCAGCTGTCGTTTGAAGTGTATTTTCTGTTCTGTTGATTAAAGCATCATCTAGTGCCTGACCTGAACACCTGTGACCGAGATGTCTTCCCAGTTTTACAAATGACTTATCCTTAGGTACTTCATGGCAATCATTTGTGCATGCAATGTGTACTGATTTCATCTGTTCTTTTATGCTCAGCTTCTCTGTATCTGTCCCTAAATTGATGTGATCTGTTTGTCTGATTAGTTTTCAGAGACCTGTGATGCAGTAACATTGGCAAAATACTGCAAACTTTGTGATTAAAATTTTGAGAGCTAGAAGAGTCAGGAGAAAACAAGTGGGTCTTCCATTTCCAGTTTGTGCTCTTTTGCTCTTGTTTCATAGCAAAACCTCTAGTCTAGGACCCAGAATCTCGCTGGCTTTCCAAGACATGGGGTAACATATGCTGATACATCAATCTAAATGTATAATGGATATAGGAAAGTAATTTTAAAAATAAGAATCCTGTTGAAGGTAGGGGTCACGAAATAGCATAAATATAAAAGTCTATGCAAGTTGCAGAAATCATGAATAAATGCTCTAAATATCTGGAGAACTGGGATAACTGGTTTGGCTGTCTGCAAGAAACAGGATTTTACTACCTAATTTGCAGCAGTGATGAAGATGCCGGGGATGGTCGGAGATGCTTCTAACTGCAAGAATAGTCAATTGTCAGAGTAGTCCATGTCTTCTAACCTGTGTCTCAATGTGACTCTGGGGCAACACACACTAACACTCATCACAGAGGGACAGGCTGTGTGCTCAGTCTCGCAGCAAAACGGAGGGAGGGATCAACAATCCATCCGGTCATCCTGAGTTCCTGAAATGTAATAACCTGAGCTGTATACAGGAGTCTAGTTCCCTGCATGTCATGAACTTCCATCAGCACCAAAGTCCTTGCTGGTGTTGTGGTTTCCATAAAGTTCTTTGCTGGCTCAAATACTCCTGTTGATAACTAGTGGAAGCGCACGTGTCTTAATGCTGTGTTATTTGTTTCTTCTCTTGCAGGAGTTGGTGTTGATGACATGTTCATCATGATCGCTTGCTGGGAGAAAAGTGTCAAGAAAATAGATAAATCAGACACTAAAGCCCGAATGGGTGAGACTTACACAGAGGCAGCAGTGTCTGTTACAATTACCACTCTCACAGATGTTCTAGCCTTCTTCATTGGCACCTGGACAGCTTTTCCATCTGTGAGATCATTTTGCCTTTACACGGGCACTGCTTTTATCTTCTGCTATATATACACCTTGACCTTTTTTGGGGCAATTCTTGTACTTAATCATAAAAGGGAGAAAAAGAACCGCCACTGGTTAACTTGCATGCGTGTGAAAACAAATGGAGATAAGAACAAGTCTTGCTTCTACAATGTATGTTGTATAGGCAGCTGTTCTGGGGAGTTATCTGAGTCAGAACCTGAACATCCAATGAGCACATTTTTTCAAAGATACTACGGTCCTTTCTTGACAAATAAATGGGTCAAGCTATTAGTGGTATTGCTGTATGGAGCATATGTAGGGGGTAGTATTTATGGATGTACTCAGGTCAGGGAAGGCATAGACCTACGAAATCTGGCTAAGGATGACTCTTATGTTATTCCATACTATAATGATGATGACAAATACTTCTCAGAATATGGACCCAGGGTCATGGTTATCATCAGTGGAAGTGTAGAGTACTGGAATGAGTCTGTTCGAGCAGACATTAAGAACTGCATGCAGAGCCTGGAGGACATTTCCTATGTAGAGAAGAACTTAACAGAATCCTGGCTGGCAGTGTACACAAAAATTGCTGAAATGGCTTCAATAAATATAAATAACAAAGATACTTTCATAAAAAATCTATCCATGCTGTTCCGATTTTATCCAGATTTTGAGTGGGACATCAACAAGACTCAGGATAAAATCGAAGCTTCACGTTTCTTCATTCAAACTGTGAATGTCACCTCAGCTGTCGATGAGAAAAATCTTTTAAACAAATTGAGAGACACAGCAGAGCAGTGCAGCCTCCCAGTAATGTTGTACCACCCCGCGTTCATCTACTATGATCAGTACCTGGTCATAGTGCGGAACACCATCCAGAACGTGCTCATTGCTGCTGGGGCCATGCTCGTTGTCTCTCTCCTCCTCATCCCCAACCCGTTCTGCTGCCTGTGGGTAACGTTTGCTATAGCTTCTGTTATCGTCGGTGTGGCCGGTTTCATGACGTTCTGGCGTGTCAATCTAGATTCCATATCCATGATCAACTTGGTCATCTGTATAGGATTTTCAGTAGACTTTTCCGCTCATATTTCCTATGCCTTTGTTTCCAGTGAAAAGCCATCAGTAAATGAAAGGGCCGTAGATGCTCTGCACATGTTAGGTTACCCGATACTGCAAGGTGCGATTTCTACTATATTGGGAGTAGTTGTATTGGCTGCAGCAAAAACATACATCTTCAGAACATTTTTCAAGATCATGTTTCTTGTTATTTTGTTTGGGGGTCTTCACGGTCTTGTTTTCATTCCGGTATTTTTAACCTTTTTTGGAAAAGCAGGCAGATCGCACCCCAATCCAGTACCTGAAGAAGTCCTCAAGGCAGAGACTAGGTTTAGGGATGATAAAGACTGTCCATAATTAAGTTAAGCGTAGAATGTTATATATTTAAGTTAGTATGGTTAAACTAAAATGCTATAACCTTAATATAAGACTTAAGAAGTAAGAGAAGTAAAGGCCTAAGAAAAGCCATGCAGCAAATAAAAGAACATTAAATTAAAACATACAGAAAGGATGGATTTGAAACCTTATTTCTGTCATTTCCTCATTTTTGTGCATCTGACTTTGTAATCTTAATGTTTTTAAGTGTTTTGTGAATTGTTTCCTGATAGAAACTGAAGTTAAAATTCACGTGAACATGGAGTATTGTACCAGCTCTTTGTACTGTTACAGGTTTGTCAGGAAGTGCACATAGAGGAAGGAGGAGCAACTCCTCCTCGCTTGCATCTCCTGGCTGTTTGTCTTGACGATGTAACTCAGCCTCATACTGGATCTAACACAAAGTTTCTGCAGGAGAAACAAACCTTGGGGTTCTAGGCAAAGGTTGGTGCTTGTTGGGCAAAGCTTAGCAAGCTCCCAAGATCCCAGCTCCCTCAGACTGCAGCTATTCATAAGTCTTATGAAGACTGTGCCTTCCCTAAGAGTCCCTGTGCCATCAGAGCCTGTGTAGACTCAGTCACTTATTTTGCATTAAAAACTCTTCTTTTCTTGCTGTTTTTGTTGTTAAGATTAAATGAGATGTTATTTTAACAAGTTTGTGTTGAGTTGCTTTTTGGTGGCGCTTCCAAATGAACTGTAGAGGTGGAACTCGTGTGGAGCTCCCGAGGTTGGGTAGCAGCGTGGCGCAAGGGTGAGGCTGAAGGGACAGGGACTCACCAGGAAGATGC
The DNA here is from genome assembly GCA_003342815.1 of Eudromia elegans. Classification (NCBI taxonomy): domain Eukaryota; kingdom Metazoa; phylum Chordata; class Aves; order Tinamiformes; family Tinamidae; genus Eudromia; species Eudromia elegans. The sequence goes on from PTEX01000137.1 coordinate 1,844,152, forward strand.
CACGTCCTTGCATTAAGGCTAGCATTAAAGGATTCAGACCTGAAAAGCTACTGTGGAATTTCAGCTGAGCAAAGTCCTGACACGGTTGCTAAGAGGCGCCCAGAAGCAGCAGCCGTTAGCAGAAGTTTTGTCTTAAATTAAAGGCAGAATTAAAGGGAATATCATATTTGCAAATGGTGAAACTCAGGATCAAGTCCAAGTTTGTAGTTCTTACATGAGGGCATAAAATGAAGACAGGGTACACTCAAAAGCAGGTATAAGGAAAATATGAAAAGGCAGATGAAGGAGGGAGCAGAGGAGACTTGTGGAAGGGGGCATTGCTAGGAACACAGCTACAGCTGCACCCTTGGGAAGAGGTGTTAAGTGCAGGGAGCACAAGGACAGCCCCAAGAGGCTGCCAACCCTGGGCACGACGACGTGTCGGAGCACGAAGCAGCAAAGAGCAGCAGAAAGGAAACCCTGCATGTGGCCTCCAAGCTCCTGCTGCCCTCACGGTGCCATCCCTTCCATGAGGTGACCCGCCATAGCACAGGGCAAAACGAAGGGACCTCAAGAGCAGAGAGGGAACACGAGATCCATAAGCCTGAGGAAGGAGGAGAGGGTGTTTCCCTCCCTCAATGCCTAAATCAGTAATGAACAGTTTTATCAGCACGGGATCAAGTGGAATTCCCCAGCTTGGGACAATTTGGCCTGTGGAGAGGCACTCATCTGTCTCCCCTGACTCGGTAAGGAGAAATTCAGAGGCCCAGATGTACCTGGGAACAGCTCAGGACAAACCCAATGCCTAAAAGGGACAAAACAAGTTTCTTCCAAACATCCCGGTGACCCACAGGCAACCACCGAGGAAGGAGCGCTACCCTCCAGCGGCGCAAGCACTCCAAGCTTTAAAAAGAGGAAAATACATTAGACTGCGAGGATCTGCCCCCAAAACACATTATTCAACAGTGAATTTAGCAACTTCAAAACCTCAATCCCTTTTTATAAACAAAAAATCCCATCCAACTCCCATCACTGAAGTAGTATTTGGAATAAAGGTCAGATTTTCTAGGAAGAATGTTTCCTAGAAACCCATTTAGAAAACAAAAAAGTGCAATTTTGCTATAATTCTTTAATTTATTTACAAGCTTAAATGTTTCATATACCTCAATTTACATAGTAGGGTACTTGGTATTACATTTTCAGCAATTAACAGGGAATAAAAGGAAAGCCAATATGCATAATTAACTTTATTATTCAAAAACAGATGTCAACTATGCAGTATGTCTGTTTCTCTTGGTATATTTTAAAATACATGTACAATGGTAACTAGTAAGCCTAGAAGTTTGGTGTTCTGTTTCAAAACACTTGGAATTCCTCCCACACTGCAATGGGATGTCGCTATGCTAAGCCAACAATGAAAAATAAAGTTATTCTGGGTTTGAAAGAAAACACGTGTGCTCTTACTAAAAAGAAGTAGGTTATAATCAAGTGTTACACTCAGAAAATTCTAAAAGTTATGTTAATTCTAGTCTGAAGTGTAGCTACCAATATCCATTCACATTTACTGGCACCAGCCCAACTAGTTCAACTTCCATCTATGTTAACTTTGAAAAAAGGCCTCCTCTCTGCAACAGAAGTTTATAGCCCCAAGAGTCTATCAATTAATTGCATGGTAATAAGTCAATGCTATTCCTAAAAAAACAGTTCCAGGGCATCTGAAGAATACTGGCATATATAATTGACAGCAATCACTCCCACTTGATTGGCAACTAGATTTGCTTTTGAAAGTTTTCTAATGTGTTTATAATTTCCAGAAAGTAACTATAAAGGTTGGGAAAAAAGGTTATTTCCTTACTTTCACTGAACAAGAGAAATGGGAATGTTACCTGAAATAACACACACTTGAAACGTTTTCTGAACTACTCTTTAGTGAGTAATATTGTCCTCTCTGAAGAAAGCCTCTGTTGGGTTATCAAACATCCATATTAAGTACTAGTAAAAACTAACTGAGCAGGGTCTCCAGCAGTATAAAAGCACTGTTTTCGAATCACATCCATCTACTGCAGTAATAAAAGTTGTGAGATATCTGTCAGCAGCACATCAGAGCTCACAGTTATTCTCCCTATCCCTGCCATGGTTCTGTCCAAAACACATCCCAAAGAGTTTAGACATGTTTACTGTGGTGCTGCTCTTGCATTCAAATTTCTCTCCCAGCCATATGTGCGTGTATTTTAACCCCAAAAGCACTCAAAGGACAATCAGTGCTTTCCATTTTTGTCTTTGCTTTTTTAAGCTTGGAGCTCTCACAATTGCCTTTGGGACACGCAGCGTAGCTGCCTCCTTCATACAGATGTTTTGTTACACTTCTAAGTAAGAGCTTCTTTTAAAACCCATCTTTTTATCTTCAAACACTATTAGTTCGACTACACACTACAGTTTTACAGGTCAGTACTTCAGCACTTAAGGTGTCGTTGTCCATAATGCATTCTGCAGTAGATAACCTGAGGTATCACTCCGAATGCACATAGAGCAGTGTGACCCAGGAGGCTGTGACAAAACACACCAGCATCCCTGCACATTTCTTCTTTCTTAACTTCAGCACTTTTGATTAGTTCCAAACATTGAATTCAACCCTGAGATTTATATTTCTGAAGAAAAAAAAAAAAAAATCTTTTCTGGGAAGAACACAGGGAGAATGAGGAAGCTGCTTTATTTTGTGTCTTAGTCTGATGGGACACAACAAATAGTTGAGGAACAGAAGCTGACAAGAGACTGCAGAGTAATCTTAAAGTGTCACTCATGCCATTCACGCATCAGTAAAGGGAAAAAAGGCTATGCTGCATAAGAGTACTGCACTGCTAGATGTACATTCCTCGAATCAGCAGTTACTGCATTAAGGATGTTATCATCTTACTTCTATTTTTTTCCCCTCTAGAACAATTTGGATTTCTTTGGCATCCAAAGTCTCGTATTTCAGCAAAGCTTCTGCTAAATTCTTGTGTTCTTTTGCATGAGTCTTCAAGATGTTCTTTGCACGCTCATATGAGTCCTAGTATCAAAAAAAAGGGAGGGTGAATGATAATGACTCATTTTTAAAAATTGTCTCTATATAAATAAAGCTCTACATAAACATTTAAAATTCAGCTTTAAGCCTCATAGCTAGCACTGCTCCAGGCTGAAAGACTTAAAACCTAAAGCTGTAAATGCTCAAAAATATTTGCAATATTTATAACTTTATGCCACCTTTCCATTTTGCAGAAGTAAGACTAAAAATATAAAAAATATTTGACTCTATGTTCTTTAAGACTTGAGCAGGATAATTAGATCTGAAAAGTGCCTGCTCTGCTGCTTACAGTTAAATATATTTGATTATGTATTGCATATACTATAGATGTCCAAGGCATGTTCCTCAGACTCTTATATTGAGGTTTTTGAAAGCTTATTGAGTTCTAAAAGGATTATGCACCATTAGAAAACTGAAAGCTACTCAGTAAGTTTAACGTGTTGCTACATGCAGCAACTACTAGCCAGCACTGTAAACTTCAACTTCAGGTTTTAATTATTTTTAAAATAATTTTTAACTAACTCTTAATTAATTTTTAATTAATGTAGATAGTCCTTAGTAAACTAAGCAATCAGTTCAGAAAGAGCCACAGCAAACGCGTTTATGTTTCTGTGTTACTGGATACAGATAATGTGCAAGTCTGACCAAGCTAACCCAGAACATGACGGCTTTGATGTGCAAGTTGTGTGTTTATCTAAGCATCTGCTACTGATCAGCATGGGGAATAAGATGCATGACTAAGTGACCCTCTGATTTTATCTGGTATGGCCACTCTGGTGCTTCTTTACTCAAAGATTTAACTGGAAGTTACAAAATATGCAAATAACAAAATATTTGCCTCTGTTCTACAGCAATTTATACTTTTTTTCCTCCCCTAGAAAAAAAACAGACAATATACAAATCTTGATTTAATATAAAAGGAATTGTTAGTAAGTGAATTAAGAACTTTAAACATCATCCGCCTGTTTCTACCTGTACATAGCTATTAAGAAAATTGCAATATGCAGAGATTCAAGAGCTACTTTAAACACTTGGCAAAAGTTTCATCCAACATTGTATTTCAAATGTATATTTGAGTATTAGTTTTCTAATGTGTAAGTTGATGTTCAACTCATTTCAAATCATATCAAGATTGGTATCTTACCCTTAGAAGTGTTCTCACTTCCTGTTCAATTGCAGACTGAGTTTCAGGGCTAACTTTCCCTGTATCAGTATAGGTCATAACACCAAGCTAAACAAAAACAAAGGTTGTCTTGTCACTGTCACAACAAAACTTTAAGAGCTTCAACAAATGTAAATAAACAAAAAGCATTAATCAAAGGTCTACTGAAGTGCTTACAACGGGAAAAGCAAAACAAGATGCTTATAGATGAACTGTACTATCCCCGCGGAGTTCTATTTCCTCAAGTTACAGAGGTGCCTCAATTCTGAATGCTGCCTTACGCAACAGAGAAAAAACCAAAACCTCAAAGAACAAAACCCCACACAAACAAGAAGTCCACCATACACACACACACACAAACACAAGCAACCCACCACACACAAACAACCTATCACATAAACCACCAGACCTAACACTTAACAATAATGGATTACTAAAGAAATTCTTCTTTAGAAGTCTAAAGAATTTTGCATTTCCATTCTCCCCACCTAAAAACAAGAAAAGTCCATCCTCAACTCCAAAATATTTACTTTTATTATGAAGATTTTCTGTAGACCTTAGTAACTTCCAAGGTAATTCTGAGGCGAAGAATTTTTACCATATATTTTAAATTGCTAAATATACATATTTTCTTGTTGAGTTCTGTATAGCAGGGCCAAAAATACCCAACTCATTAGATTTACCATATTTCTTTTCCACAAAACTTAATCTCTGTAAATACTGAGAGCCAAACGGTCATTCAGTTGCAGAAGAGAAAAAAAACCCCTTATACTACCTACATATTTAAGAACAAAGACATTACCTTTTCACTCATACCAAATCTAGTCACCATCAGCTTCGCAATTCTAGTAGCATTGTCAAAATCACTGGAAGCACCTAGGTATTAAATAAGTTTCAATTAATTGCTAAAACCAAAGTTAAAGAATCTATCTGTAAGCTCCGGCCAGGAATTCTTTAGCTACTGGTTAGGCTGACCTGTTGTGATGTGATCACTTCCAAATATGAGCTCTTCTGCTACTCTTCCTCCCATGCAGACATCCATCTGTGCAAGCAACTGGGATCTGGTCTCACTCCATCTGTCATTTTCTGGAAGCAAAGATACCTGTAAGATAGAGACTTTTGGTCAGGTAACAATAAACACAAGAAAATACCCAAAATATCTGAAGAACACCCTAATCTATATCCAAAGTGAATATAAAGCTTTTTACATAACAATTTGAACACTAAGGGCTTCCATCTCATATGTACACTCACCGGTTTGGCTTGGGAGCTGCTTGGCTTACCAGATGAAAAAGCTCCCTTCTAGCCATAAGCTACGAACAAAAAAAAAGTCATCTAAACCTAACACCAGAATCTCACACTTATGAGCAGGGAAAAAACAAAAACTGAAGAAAAACAAAACAAAATAAGCCCTAGAGAAGTCTATTGCATCTACTTCTCCTTTCCCTATACATTTAATCAAGTACAAATCACCTCGCCTGGAGAAGTCAAACCACTTTTTCTTTACTTGAATACCTTAACTTGGATAATATTCCACAGAAATAGGTATAATAGAGATAATTTTCTGTTCAAATACTCAATATGTAAAAGATAGAAAACGTAAGCAAGAATATCTGTTTGAACAGAGTAAGAGGTTAGTTTTCAGAAAGCGCTGCACTGGAAAGAGAACTACTTGATGAAGTTTGTTGTAGAGCACATTTGAGCAGCACTGCTGCTTTCAAATCTTGCAGACATTCTTTGAAGTTTCACATGTGGAAGATCTGTGAATTGCAGCAGAATACACATATATGGAGGACTCCTTCCTTGCATATTTGATTTACTATTCGTATCAGCAGTCCTCATGTGAAGAATGAGAGTTTTCTATCATACAGAATAAAAGTGACCAAGCAGTTTTCCAAGAGATTGCTTGCAACTGATTATAACAAAATGTAACATCCCTCTTTACTGATTTCAATAAACAGTGCTGTTGACAAATTTCTCAAAATTACCTAGCAGTAAAACAAGGAAAATTTTCAGAAATACCCACATGTCCAAGTGTTGTTCCTCGTGTCATGATTGTCGCCTTGTTGATTGGCATTGCGTCCTTAGTGTAATATGCGATGATGGCATGTCCCGATTCATGGTAAGCTGTGATTGTTTTGTTCTTTTCATCAATTTCTATACTTCTACGTTCAGGACCTTAAAGGGAAGAATGTGAAACAAACTTGTTTTCACAATTTGTCAAAGCAGTTCACACAAACTATACATATACAAACAGAGCATAAAGTAGCTGAAGAACACTGTGCAACCAAAGTTAGCTAACACTCATAAAGTGCTAAATATTTACAAGCAGCGTTTTTGTGTTTAGAATGGACCTAACTCTATAGTCAAGTTTCTTCTAAATGAATAAATGAAAAAAATGTGAATATTTTAAAAAAAATAATCAATTTCCTCTCTGAAGGATGAATGAACCAGAAGTGCTTTCAGTGTTTGCTTTCCCTAGGCCAAGCTAGGTAAACAGGAATTCTACACTTGTGTGCATCTATTCTTCCCCTCTTTCTAGTAAAATCAAGAAAGAGGGACATGATATCAATTCTACATCTTCTTCTAGGCTTGAGTGGAGCATGCAGTGCTTCTGATAACAAGAATACAAAGTATGAACAAACAGACAGAGCAGTCCAACACTACTCTGTACTACATTTAACATAGAACTCTGTGGTCTCAATATTTTCTATTCAAAATTAACAAGACTTAATACAAGATTTACCTGTTAAAAGGAACAAAATCAATTTTTCTGTAAAAGCGAGAATCTTGCAAAATTATACTGTGACTCATATAAACCATACCAGTGACTCATATAAGAAAATCCTACCCATGAGAATTTTGTCCTTGGAGAACTCCAGTTCCTTCATGGTTACCATATCCTTTCCATCAACAGCTGCCTTTAAGGCAGCTTGGTTTACAAGATTCTCAAGTTCTGCCCCAGAAAACCCTACTGTGCCTCGTGCAATTATTTCTGGATCAACAGCTGTGGGGAAAAAAACAAAACAAAATAAAGCAAGGTTGACATTAGTGTCCATATTTCTCCAAAAAAAAAAAAAAAAAAGTGATATGTCATGAATAAGTATCAAGAAATTATCAAGTTATAAGCAAGAATCTACTTCTACTAAATCTTTAGTAGAACAGAAACTACTGTTTTACTAAAAACAGTTATAACAAAAATGAAAAATGTTAACCTTCAGGAGTAATGGAGTTTGATAGTCAAGACACTATGATCAATTGGAAACTAGAGATAAATATCACTTTATAGAACTATTCAAGCACTAAATGCTAAGAGATTGTGTTTCTGCAGCATGTTACCAGCCACTACTACTGTCCAAATAAAAGGGACAGACCAGCAGGCTGACCCAGTGAACTAACAATTACATGAAAAGATTAAGTATTTACTCACATGGATCATACTTTATTTTATTAAGATACCACTTCAAAATTTCTGTACGGCCTCTTACATCTGGCTTCGGAACAGTAACTTGCATGTCAAAGCGACCAGGACGTATTAAAGCACTAAGAGAAAAGGCAATTTAGTACAAGAATGTTAAAATCCTGCTGTAAATTCTATTAATAAACATATAAAATGATCAGAGTGATTTTTGTTAAAGACTTCTGTCACATAAATGCAAAGAAATTATTTTTTCCCAAATATTTGTATCTTAAAAGACAGTTCATATGGACATTTATTACTGATTTTTAAAAAAGTACTGAAATGCAAACAAGGAATGCAGCTTGCTAAATTTAAGTAGAAAAACTTGCAGAAGTTTTAATGCTCTTATAAACAGCTTGCTTACTTTAGCAGTTTTAATTGAAAAATCTTTCTGATGCCAAAAAATGGCCAGCATCCATCCTTTTCCACGAAAAGTGTCCCAGATGCAGCACTAATATGTCAAGAATTACCAGCAGCAAGTCATCCTCACCCCTCATACCCCTCCTGTTTTTTTGGAATACATACTCTGCAGAATTGATTCATAGATTTAACTCACTTATCTAGTGCTTCAGGAAAGTTTGTTGCACCAATAATAACAACACCTTCATTGGGTTTAAAGCTGTAAGAAAGAAAATTAAGAATATAATTAAATTCTTCTTGCAGAGAATTTAAACTTTAGTCAATCCTTTTATTTCTTATTTGTAATGAAGACAACTTGTCAATTAAAAATGGTCAACCATCACATTCAAGCCATGAGTAGTCACCTTTAACCCAACAATTAGTAACAACATGCAAACTGACATCCAAAGTTCAACCTCTTACTTCTCTAGAAAGCCTTAAAAATAGATAAATACTTTAAAATAATTGCAACTACTCTGCTGCTATAACTTAGAGCCTCCAATATTCTTTAGACCAGGGTCATTTATGCCACTAAATATACTACTGGAAAACAATTATGACAGGCACTGTACACTTATATATTTTAATCATTTTTCCTATAGCTTTTAAAAAAAATCATAGCTATCAGAGAAGTCAGCCTATCCAATCTTCCAAATATCAGCTATTCAAGAACTTTCATAACCTCAAAATCTCTATTCTTACCCATCCATTTCAGCAAGAAGTTGATTAATAGTCTGTCTTGAGTAGGGATGCATTGGAGATTCAATTCTCTTCCCGCCAACAGAGTCCAATTCATCAATAAATATAACACAAGGTGCATTTGCTTTTGCTTCTCCTGACAGAGAAAAACAGCCAAAGGACATTTCAGTCACACAATGTAACAGAATCCTAGATAAAATCATATAGCTTCTACTATTTCAGAATTAAGAACTGATTTTCATACATGCTTGCTATTTAAAAGTAAAGTACCTTCAAGCTTCCAGGTATTAACAGAAAACCAGACCATATTGACATGACCCAGATCACACACTGCTATGTGCATCTAGGATGTGATTCATCCATATGACACACACATTTATAGCCAAGCCACTCATCTAATCCCTTCTGCCACCACCAGGAAGAAACAGAAAGTGCAAAATATCTGCCACATCTTGCATCCTTCCACGTGAAACCAGCCACACTTTCACAAACTCATACTACTTTCTGCATTTTAGGTGCTTGACAGTAACAACCTTCCATTTAAAGAAAGTTTAGATTTTTTGCGTTTTAATAACTATTGGCATACTTAAAAGTGGAAAGCCTCTTTTGTAATCAAACTAAACTGGCCTTGGTCCTACCAATTAATTAGCACTTCGAAGAGCCATACACACTGCCTACTGATAGGATCAAGAAAGAAACTTCAAATTAGTCACAACAGACCTTAATTTGGTTAAAGAAAAAAAAAATTTCCTTAAACATTTTATCTCAACGAAATACCAAATCAAAGATTTTAATCTTGTAGAGGTAGAAAAACCTACCACAACTTTTCCATATCCGAAACATCCAAAGAACTACTACTCTATAGAAGTTTTTATTTACAAAGCAGCCAGTTTTATTTGTATAGTTGAAGGTAAAAGTATATTGTTTGTCAAGCACATAGTGTAAGAAGTGAATTGCAATAATACACCAACACTAAGGCCAATCTTGCTTTTGATGCTTTATCATTATCAATATTAAAAATATGCTTATTCTTTCTAATATATAAATTACACTCAGCCATGACTCAGCTATGAAAACCCACTGAAAAGACCACCCTCAAGCACACACGGTTGCATCCATCTATAGATGCTGTACTCTGATGCTGCACTAAAGTTTTATTTCAGAAAAAAAAGCAACAACATAAAATTACAAGAGAATTAAGATAAAGATTAATGCTATTTTTATCTTACATTTAAAACATCTGATTTGTAAGACACTATGTGTCTAAATAAACAATTTCTGTTCTCACTGGGAACATTGTTACAAACTTTGTTACAATTTCAGTGTGACTATTAACCAAGTTTCTGAAGTTAACTGCTATTTATGGAACTCTGAGATTCTTCTAATTACTTGGAAATTTTAGACATTCAGATATTACTACTTTCTGTAACCAGAACTGCAACTAATGAAAGTATACACTCCTGGTACTTGTAAAAAGCTCAATAAAACTTCACCTTTTATATTAAAAAACTTTAAAAAAAAACAACGTTTAACTTACTAAATAAGCTTCGGATGCGACTAGCTCCTACACCCACAAACATTTCATCAAACTCTGACCCAGATGCATAGTAGAAGGGAACATCAGCTTCACCAGCCACAGCTCGTGCGAGAAGAGTTTTACCAGTACCAGGTGGCCCAACTAACAGAATACCTGAAAAAAACACGAAGTCATACACGTATACAGTCTTCTGGGTGTTCCATGCATTATAAAAGGAATTTGTATTTGGCTTCAAAACATTGTTAACATTTCACTTCAGATATTCTCATTATTTGCATTGCAAAGACATCTCCTTAAGCAGATCTAGACGCTCTCCAATACATTTTTTAACAGCAGCAATATACTTCGTAAGATTATTGAAAACAAACAAACAAAAAGAAACAGAAGCCTGAAGCATTCTAGGAAGTTACTGATGTGTTTAGCATTCGAAACACTACAGGAATCCTCTTCATATCATATGTTTACCTATGTAGCATAGTGATTGACTTCCTAAACATTGAAGCATCTACAATCTATAACAGAGAGAGGAAAGTCCTTGCTTGCAGTCTGATTTACTATTTTGTATCATAATGGAACGGATTATCAGATTACTATGCATACAAGAAAAATTTATTGACAATCGTTTATATTTTTAAAACATTCAAAGAATACCAGTAAGAAGCAAAGTGAAAACAAAAACACCAGCAAAACACTACTTGTCAGATAATCCACTTAAGTCTTAACAGGAATTACATTTCAAAATGAATAGAATTTCATTTTCTTTTTTCAAAATGCATCCTCACAAGTGTTCCAGATTTGTGGCTTTTGAAAAATAGATGATAAAGATCTTTCCAAAAGTGGATTTATTAAAGTGTTCCAACACATTAAAAGAAATGCAGAGATCTGACAACAAAATAGACTTACCAGCTCTACCCATTTCAGATTCACTTATTTTTTTTCCACTATGACCCTTAATTGTAGGGTTTTTTTTAAATGGGAATGCTTGTATTGAACCTTCTAAAGCAGTTTCTAAGTGTGAGGGCTGGTGAAAACAGTGGTGGAGGAAGAAAGGTCTTTCAAGAAGAGTATTAAAACTACGCTGAAATAATTACCACACCCACATGCAGTCATGCATTCCACACTGCCTTTCAAGATAAAGGATATCCACCACAACTGCCATACATTATTTTACTATCGACTGAAGAAAAGTGTTCAGGGATGGGGCATTAAAAATATTTTTTTTTTCCCCAGAGATCACACTATAAATTCACTATAAATGTCATCCAACATAGAACAACAGTACCTAAGTACCCTTCTATGTGATATACCAGCTTTTCACCTCTGTGGAGCAATGATTCTCACCTTTTGGAAGTTTGCCTCCTAGCACAGTAAATTTATGGGGGTTTTTCAAGAATTCTACAACCTCTTGCAACTCCTGTTTCGCTTCTTCAACCTTAAAACACAAGCCAGAAAACATGACTGAGCCTTTGTAAAATCATGCATCTTTTTTGAAAGTAAACTTTACAGTGGCATCCCAAATTTAATACAAACTATTTCCTAAAAGTATTTATAGAAAATAGTAAACACTAAAGATTGGAAGAAAAAAAAAAAGAAACAGAGTGGTACAACGCTTCCAGATCTCACAGTGATCAGTACTGTATTCTTCTGCATCACTGAGTAAAAATGTAACCACCATTTCTGACTGCTTTTCTCTCTAACCTTTGTTGTGCATTTGTTCTGTATTCTAGTAAGCTAGAGACCATATCTCGGAGAAAGGCTGGTATACAATTTTGCTTAGAGTCAAGAACTCCTAACAGAAAGTTTCAGGGAAGGATGAGGAAGAAGAATTAATCAACTCATAGTGACTCAAGACTGCATCGTTTCTCCGCAGCACAAAATTAGGAAGTGGTATTACTGAACCACATTTCTCCATTCGTTTCAATGTTAAGGTCTTGGGCTTATCAAAACACGAGAAGAATTTTTCAAAGAAAGTACTTGACAGAAAAAAAAAATCAATGCAACAGAGTAAGACATTCCCCAGACTCATGAAGATGAGTCAAGCAAGAATTCACAAACTTTAGAACCTACCCCCTTTACATGTTCAAAGGTGACATTTTTCAGCTGAATTGGATCAACTGCTGCATCAAAAGTGCTTGATGTTCGAAAACGTACTACAAGAAAACAGCAAAATAGGAAGAACAAATTTCCACATTAAGTCATTTCATCCAAAACCACATTCCGAACATCAGTAGATGCACAATTAAACCACTATTTTCATATCTGCCATTTTAAAAAGTAATTGTTCCATTTACAAATGTCCAGTGAGAGCAAGATCTATTTTATGCATTTATCTTTTAATATTTTTAGTGATTTCAACAATATGAAAACTCCTCAGTCATTTGTAGCAGAAAGCCCAGTATCCAACGGTAGGTACACGAAGTTAGAAGCTTCCCCCTATGCTTCCTTATTTGGTCAGACTAGACTCCAGTTTAACATGATACTGAAATACTGAAAAGCCCTTGATCGATCTGGTACTTGCAACAAATTTCTTACGATGACAATTTGCCCATACAAGTACCACGTGACTATTAACTAGGTTATGATTACAAATAAGATCAAACCATTTTGCTTGCTGCTGCTCTACGTAATACATCATCTATACTAAAAGACGAACACATAATCCATGAATGACCCAACTTCTCTGCTTTTCTGTAACTGTCTTTGAAATATGTATTTTCCACAAAATAATAAAAAATATATATACTAACAGACAACCTTGTCTTTATAAACATTTTGTAGTGTCATTGTTTGCTAGGTTTTAGCCCATAGCAGTAAATAATTCTCCTGTTCCATTACCACTTTGCAATCTAACCCTATAAAAATCACACTGCTGTAATATACTCCGCATCTGCTATGCTTGCTGGAAGAAACAATGTGAACAAGAGAGTGAAAAAGTAAACTAACCAGCATCAGAAAAGGAGCCTTTCCCAGGTAAAAATGAGGAATATACGGCAAGATAAAAACAAAGAACGAAGAGAAAGAAAGAAAGCAACCGTGATCTCCTTAAGGAATCTGTAAAAGAAAAAAAGAAATGCTTTAAAATATGCTAAATAGGCTATTTTTGGAATGCAAAGACAAGATGATAAACTAAAAGAACTTACCAAGTGTTTTTTGCAGGAATACCTGTGCTTTCAAGAAGCCTTCTGCAAAACCAGTTTTAAAAGCATCCTGATGTGCCTCTGGTATGTTTTTCGTTTTCATTAACATATCCAAGTTTTCAACATCAATTCTTCGCTTTCTCAGGATAAAACCCTAAAATATTTTGCAAAGCAGCATTAGTAGAGTTTTGATATGCAACTAACAAACAAATCAAGCTGCACTTGTCCAAGACAAGGAGAGGATAAACAAAACAACACATAATTAACGTTCTACAGGATTACTTAGGCAACACTCAGCTTGAGTACAGAATCACAACAGCTTCTGCATGGGCTTCTTAATTCTGGCTATAAGCTGACCAGGTTCAGAGTCCTCCCGGAGGCTGAAGGCAGCCATCCAAGTGTCCATACTTTGTACTCCAGTTATGGAAAGAAAATGCAGCCCAGAGACAGCTCTGTAGCGCAAGCCCATGAGTTTTATCTTAGGGTTTCTGCTTCATGAAGTGAACCTAGAATTATTTTCATACAGATACATCTTCAAAACCACTGTTATCATATATACCTAACACACCCTTCCAAAGTGGAGCAATGCACTCAGGCCTATACTTAAGGCCACAGACAAAATAGGCCACAGATGCCTACAAGAAGGAAAGTTGGAGAAGTTCAAAGCTAATTTATATGTAAACACAACGTGTTTTCATTAGCCTGTCTTTTATACAGACAATTAGAAAATAATCAGGCTACCCACATCAATGTTGTTGGAGTAACGAGTGTTGCCAAGTCTATGATTACTCCAATTCTGGACAGCTATGTACTAAAGATTTACAAATTAGTTTTTTAACTCAAAAATAATGAGTACAGATTTTATACCTTGAAAAGCCATTAGCTCCAAGTAAGTTAATTCTTAGAGAAATCAATCATATATTGAAAAGCTTAAAAATACACTGATACATTAAACTAGATGTATTTCCACTTAAATTAGTATTTTATTCATCTCTAAACTATTTCTAAAACAAATAAACAGATTACGAACATTTTTAAGAATATTTATACTTCTAAACAAACATAAAACTTAAGTATTCTTTATATTCATAACATATTAATCAAATCTGTGTATTAATGAGGAAAGCAAAACATTGTCTTTAGCTCAACCTTAGTATAGAATATCCTTCAGAAATTGTGTAATTAATTTCAAAGAAAGCACTGGATTTATTCAGTTCAACTTCATAAAGTTACTTTAATCCTAATGTTACTACCTTCAGAAGTGAAGAAAGTGAACTTTTGGGTTCTGGTAACTGCTCAGATGTTGACTGCAGACGTCTTGCTCTGGATCTCAAAGTCTTAAACCCTCGGGATTGTATGTAAACTTAAAAAAAATATTATTATTTGGGGGTATACTCACACACACAAAAAGCAACACTAAGATTTTAGATCTATTGCATGAAAAAGGCTCTTTATTTTGTTTTAATTAAACATAATTTCCCTCCTCCAGTACGTTGAGCCCACAAAAGTAGGGGAAAATGAAGAGAACTACATTTTGCGCGCAAAACCAGAAATAAACTGGATAAATGAACAAATGAACTGTAGTATTACAATAGTGACCACAAATGACGCTGGTAATCTAGATTTGCAAGTTAACAGCTTACTGTCTCAAAATACATTTTTCTCAAAGTTTCTGCTAAATATTCATGAATTCGTCTTGTGAACTATGGTTAATAACCAACCTGCTCACTATCTTGGGAACAGAAAAACACTTCTGAATTGAAACCAGGAATGCTTTCTAACAAATGCAAAACATTTGGAAGATAATCTAGAAAGACAGAAAGAAAAAAGGTTCCTGCTTTTGGAGGCAAATTCTAGAAACTCAGCTACTAGGGCATCCTGAATGTCATGGTTGTGCTATCAGCTTAGAAAATGACAACAGAAATGAGGGTGGTTATAGAAAACGAGAGCTTATAGCACCATAGGTCTGCAGTAACATCTCAGTAAGCTTGTCGATGAGACTTTGTTTTCATTATACAAGTCAGGCAAAGCAGGAATACTACGAAATATAATTTTAAAAGCCACACACCAAATGAAGGAAGATTAAGATAACCACTAATTCCAGTTAAGCCTGCAATTTTAACCAAGCTTTTTCTTATCATAAAACAATATTAGTTAAGACACTTCTGGAGGTCATGCAGTCCAACTATTGCTCAAAAAGGGACAACTTCAACATTAGATCTGGTAACACAAGGTCCTGACCAACTCAGTTTTGAAAATTTCCAACAGAACTTCTGTAAGCAACCTGCTCCAGTGTTTCACTATCCTCAATGTGAAAATTTCACAACAGGAATTTCTCATGCTGCAGCTATTAATTGTTACCTAAGAGGTGCAAAGCAAAAGGGTAAGAATATGATTTCAATGGCAGTTAGATTACCTGTTGCCTTCCCTTCTGCTAACTATAAACAAACTCCAACTTTTCATCTTCCCTCTGTACATTAAATATTCCAAAACCTTCATCCTAAATGAGACCTAAATGAGACAAATCAGACCTAGGATCCATATGGAACTTCACAGGCTCTGAATAACAGGCAGTAATTTTGTTCTTTCTAATGCAGCCCTGTTACCTATTACACATCCAAAAGCAGTTTAAACAAGTCAAATACCTGGATCTGGAAAAAAAAAGATGACTTCCCAGGAAAATAAAGTACATATACACACGCACACACACACATAGTTTTAAATAAAGCTTGTTTCATACCCGGCCAATACCGCAGATCTGAAGACAAACTTTGAAGGGGATTGGGATGCTGTCTGTATAATAAAGATGACCGTAAAGTACTAAAAACATCCACAAAACCTGTAAAAAGATAAAAACAAAACATAAACATCCTATTTTAAATAGCAACTAAACATAACTTCTGAGGCTGCTTGTTTTTACTTAATTATACTGAATATTAAAAAAAATACTATTGGCCTTTCAGGCATCTATATTCAAGCAAATGAATCACCACCAGTACATAGTTGGACTAGCTTCTTGCATTAAGCCATATCTGGTACTTTTCAATGTACCTTTTTATTTCACTTTTTTAAATTAATTATAACCTCCAAACTGCATGACACGCTAAATCTTGAATTTGAAGCTCTACTTGTGTAGGAAACCCTACATTCCTGTAGGGATCTCAGTATAATTACCCAGGCTGCATACAAGCTCAGAGACATTCCTAAAACCACAGTACTAGCCTTCAACCAATCCTTCACTTCCAAATGTTGGAAAGAGTAGATTAGTCATGGTCATTTTAGGGGTTTCTTTGCACTGTGCCTAAAGCATAAAAACACCATTAGACTATATTGAATTTGCTTTACTTTGTAGCTCCAATAAAACAAAAACAACAAAAAAAGAGAAGTAATGCCTTAAAAAGAAAAGCAGATACCATTTCAAACGTAACTATAAATGACAGTCATCTTCTCTGCAGTCTGTTTAGTGACTGAAAAGCATTGCCCTGCCTAGGAAGTAATTTTATCACTCTCATTAAACAGGTATGAATTATTTAAGTAACATCTGAGATTCATACTGGGATTTGAGGGAAGGGAGGAGACAAGGTCCAGATACACTCTTGTCCATGTTAATTCAGAAGAGACATCATAAAAAAAGGCTTTTTATTTTGTATTTGCATATTCTAACAAAGTTACCAGGTAAGTTAGGTATAGCTAGAAAAGAAAAAAGAAAAAAATATCTTGAAGACTTCTACTACAGCCTACAAGCTACTAACTGAAATACTGAGAAACTGCAGAGAGGTAAAAAAAGATGAATTGCTAATTCTCTAGTAAAGTGTATTGCAGAATCTTCTACAATGCTGCATACTGGAGGATCTAATACAAACTCAACATGAACATATCAGTAAAAAATATAAATACTCTCCTCGCTTTATATAATTAGGCAAAAGTAGATCCTTGAAGTTTTTAGTATTTCCCTTGCCTGTGACAACTTTCTATCTGCAATCTTACCTTTGCTCTAGTAGTAGGCCTCAGACATCATTCCTTTGCTATCTCCCAACTGCTGTAAGTAGCATCTCAAAAGCCAGTTATACGCGTGTTTTTCTATAATGCACTCTTATGCATCTCTAAAGAGGCTCTGCTCCTTTTCTAAGGCTTCCCTATTTACAGAGAGGGGCTAGATTTAAGTCTAGCCTCAATAGAGCATTTTAAACTGTAAGGCACTTTCCTTGGTTTATTTCAGTAACTTCACATGGGCTGTTAATGTTAATTAAAAAATTCCTTTTTAATGTCTTGATATAACGTTCAAACACAACAAGAATAATTTTGCAAGTTTTTATTTGCATACCATGCTTATTTTCAAAGAAGGACTCTGCAGAGACGTAGGATGTGTGCCACTGGGAGGAGACTTTCTTCTCAGTACAATAGCCAGGAAGTAGCCTGTTCACTAGTTCCTTGAACTGATTAGGTTTAAAATCAGACAATCCCAGATCTCTTAAATTGAAGACAGGCTGCAAAACCGAAGCATAAGAGTTCAAACTATATATGTGATTATCTTAGAGGAGGAAAAAAAAAAAAATCTTGAAGCTTTTTTTTTTTCCCCAGCACCTCTATTATACAGTTCAGACAGAAACAAATGATGTTTAAAGAAAGAACACCGACAATCTCTTCCCTAGAGAGGCATTCATACTTTGGGACATACAGAGCGCGGTACAGGAGTGTCTATCTACCCATTTTATTTTATTGATCCAATTGAGTAGCCCACAGAATTACCCCAAACTCTCACCACTAGCCCCTTTTATTTCTTTGGTGGGGCAAAACAGCCCTTCTGTAGGAAAGCTTAGCATCAGACAAATTTAGCAGCAGGACCAAAGACCAGATTTTAAAAGTACAGAGTTAAAAAAAGAACCAGCCACAAGCTGGGCAACTGCATAATAAAATGCTAGAGTTTATACGTGACAGGTTTATACGTGCAAGGCAGTGGGGCTTCATATTTCCTACAACAAAAAGCAAGGTAACTATGGAAGGGAAAAAAAAAAAAAAAAAAAAAGACTGCAGTAAGGCACAAGCACTTGAGACACTAAACTAATCTTGACTGAAGTAATTTCAAACTTTTAAATAAAATACGTAAGACAGACTTAATTTTCTTAAGAGACAGAAACATATTTCTAGCGTTAAATACATATTTGCATAGATTTTTAAAAGAGATATCTACAGTACTGAGCTTTAAAAGAAATTTGTAAGTAAACAAAAAACTTCGTTGTAAAGTCCTAGACAGATTGTTGATCATCCAGTTGGTAAACAAAATAAGAGTAAGTACATTTTTAATCATCATTTGACTTTTACATATGACTTTATTTTGATTTTTACATGATTGAGAAATTCTGAAACACTGTCCATGTCCCTTCAGAAGAGGATACGATATCCAAAAATGAAATGGGCTTAATTTTAAATCACAAAGCACACAGCTTGAAGCTCTCAAAAAAGTGACTCCACTGGTTTGGCACTCCAAACTGCATGTAATGTTTAAGTATTTGTTGATTTTAAAACCAGTCAACAATCTAGTCAACTTTTAAAAAAATATTAGCAATAGTTAATCAGGAGACACTTTTTTAAAGGCTTTTTATATTTTTATAATTTTATCATCATAGAAGGAAGCAAACTGGTATACAAGAGAATAGAGAGAAGAGAGATTGTTTTGCTCTTAATTTAAAAGACAACAGATTATCTCATCAAGTGGAACAACAAACAGAAGTGAGAGAAAAAAACATGCTTTTAGTTCCATTCGCCAGTCCAAGCCTCCTGCTGAAATTAAGATTTATTGCCAGAAGCATATTTATATGGAATCACAAAAGAGACATATTAATGCATCAATGGCATCTAGGCTGTTAAGAAAAGCTGTGCAGACAGTAACTCCATTTTTTTTCTCCCAAACATTTGTCAAATATGAAATTTTTTGTAAGAAGCTAACCGAAAGAGAAAGTAAATAAGATCTCATACTTATTTTGCACCCTCTGTAAATTAATTTTTCATTACAACTTCTGATCATGACAAAGATTTCTCACAGAAACAAAAAAAACCCACTCAAATATTCTGTTTAATCTATTCAAAATCCAATTATATAATCTTAAGCAACAGTTTCCTCACAATACCAATTCTGTGCTAAAGCTCAGTGAGTAAAAAGAAGACAAAAAGAGTTTTATGAAAAGAAAACCCACTCTTCTGTTCACCTTATAGCAGCAGCCATTAATTTGAAAACAAAAGAAAAAAAATCCCTCCTTTATAAATGACTACAGAGAAAAATAGTATATTTTTACTTATTAATGAAATTCTGCATTTTAGTAGAACCCTTATTGCAGAAAAAATTGACTTAAGTTTTATCTGTCAACATTGTTTTATTTACTCACATCCTGTTTTATTTAGCCAATATTATTTTACAGAATGAATCAAATATTAAATTTACTTAAACTCTTTTTAGATCTAGTTCAGAACTCGTTTTAGACCTAGTTCAGGTATAAGTAATGGAGCACTCTTCTCAAAGTTCTTAGTACCTCACTGCTTTGAGGATCATGTTCTGAGGTGGTGTCCCTCTGTATGGGCTGTACAGACGCCGCGCTGGCTGTTTTGGTGGAGCTTTTTGGTGAATGAAATGCATTGATAAGGTGACTCAGAGGAACAGTCGCCTGAAGCGGGGGGGGAGGAAAAAAAAAAAAAAAGCTTCATTAAAAAATGAAAGTATATTGACATTCCAAATCGTGATTTATAATTACCTATCTTGTACTCTGCACTTTATCCAGGATTTCATAACACCTATGAACTTAGTTTCTACATCCCAAAGCTAGTTGATAGTTGATATTTACAAAGAAAAGAAAGAATACATATATACAACAAAGTAGAAGCCCAGAAAACCTAGATAAGGAAAAGAAATAATTACAAATGCTTTATTTCCTGTTTTTCAAACATGAATGTACTGTAAATAAACTAATTGGTAGATACTCAAACAGGGAAGTGAGGTACAGAAGATCAGTATCTATGTAGTGCAAACATTGCCCTCAGTTTGCATGAAAGACAATGTTTACCTACATAAAAGCTAATGTACAGTTTCTCACAAATGCTTCTCGTCTTGAAGAGAAAAAAAATATCACAAATGCACTTACTATTTCCTTCAGGATATTTTATCTGTTTTTCTACACAGTGTTTGCTGTATTAGTTGGTTATGTGCTTGTATAGATGATAACACAACAGAAATTGTTGCAGTCTGTTAGTACATTATAAACTTAAAATCAGCTCATGATAAAATAATCAGCAGATAAAATATAAGACTGCACAACAGAAAACGTTTTTCTTTTATAGACGCCCACTAAGGTCAAAAGGGTTCCCCCCATCCAAACATTTTTTACTACACAGCAATAAAAGACACATGTGAAAGAAACACAATCAACAAAAGGAAAAAAGAGAGAAAAATAAAGAAAAACAGAAGGCGGTTACTTTTATACTGAAAAGTCTACAAGCTAACATCATCTGTCAAAATGTTCAAAGGATGTTAATAATTATTGTCATTCAGACACTCTTCTTTGAAAAAAGAAAAAAATAAATGTTTGTTCACAATAATCTTGAGTCAGTCTTGCTATCTGCCAAAACAAAACTTCAGACATGACTCTGAAATACCATTACATGGTCAACTGTAGATTATACATAGACAGTTGCCCAAAAAAGAGCAGATCAAGGAGGAAGCATCAAGTTTCTCTCCAAAAAGAAGTTCACTGTCTGCTTTTGAAAAGTAGGGAACTACAATATTTTATCAAAGCCTGACTAGGTACTAACTCAACTACTATTTTCCAAGCATCTCCCACAAATTAATACTTATGTATGTATTAGGCAGGTCATTCCCAAAAGTTTCCTTCATGTTTTCTTCCTTAGGATCCCACTTTAGCAACGTATCTAAGCATCAAGAACACTAAGAAGCACATAAACATACTACAGCTAACTCTGCAATTCAGCAGCACTCAGTCATTTATTTGAGTAAGATCTGGCTCGTGGATCAGTATAAATCCAAGTGTACACGTCAGGGCCCTTCCTATAGCACATGACAAGGCTTATTGCAATACATGGCACAAAAAAAATTAACAAAAAAAACCCAACAAACAAACAAACAAAAAAAAACCCTCAGTGTCACTAAGCAAGAAAGAATTGGAATGCAGGAACAATTCTTTGCATTCCTTGGAAAACCTTATTAAGCCCCTGCTACAAATGATTAAAAACAAAACAACAAAAACTGTCTCTTGGGTTACCTAGTTAGAATATCAAAAGCGAGGCATGTGTTTGACATGAAACTCACTCAAGGTTAATTGCACAAGGCTGTAATTAAATGCTGGTAGTTTGTGGTGAAACGGACTTGAGTGAGCACCCTAACCACTAAGCAAACTTTCCTCTCCACATCCCGCTATGGAAAGGTGGGATGACACTGCCTCAAAAACACTACGCTGCACTGGCAAGACAAAAACAGTCAACAAGTGCACATCTCAAAAGAACAATTAAATCACACCGTGCAAGAGGATTAGGAAACACTAATCTCCCAACAAAAAACATAAAAACATGAAGAAAAAAAAAAAAAAAAAAAAGGCGGCAGTTTGGATCAAGGCCTGTGTAAGGTGTTAGTCCCACCCTATTCGCTGGACAAAAAAAGATGCCTTTCAGGTCACACCCAGATCGCTCTACTTCAGTAAACAGCCAGATAACTTTTCCACGACTAACTTGCCTAAGTTTACAGTCCCTTCTGACCTTCCCAACAACGCGTGACAGTTACCTAACTTCTTATCTGGAGAGAGGGGGAAGAAGGAAGCAAACCCACATATTTTTGCTACCAAAAAAAAAAAAAGTTTAAAAAGTCTTCCGACTACCCCTTCTTTTTTGATTTTAGAAGCCTTCCCTCGCTATTCGCGGTCCCCCACTGTTAGGAAGCCCGAAGAGCTGCAGCCGTTCCCGGGACCGCCGCTCCTCACCCGCTCCTCCCTGGTTGCGCCCCCCTGCCCCGTCGCGCTCCCCTTCCCCCTCACCGCCCCTTGCTCCAAAACGCGGCACCTCCTGCGGCACCGCGGGCCGCGGCTCGTCCTGCGCGCAGCGCGCCTCACCTGCGGCTGCACGGTGGAAAAGGAGAACATCCTCCCCGCTGGAGCGGCGGCAGTGGCGGCCACGACGCCGCCTGCTCCGCTCTCCGCGCCACAGGCTGACGCCGCGCGCGCCCCCCAGCCCAGCCCCGCGGCCCCGGGCGAAGATGGCGGCCCCCGGTGGCCGGCAGTAACCAGGCCTGGCGCGGCCCCGGAAGCGCGCGGAGATGGCAAAGCTTCCGGGTCGCCCTCCCCCCTACCCACCCCCGACGCCTAGCAACGCGACGTGCGAGGACCACGCCTGCGCCGGACTGGACCATCGGCGGCGGCTGGGGGAGAGTGTGCGGTGACTGCGCCTGCGCCGGGCCAGACCACCGGTGCAGCGCGGGGAGCGGGTGTGGCGACTGCGCGTGCGCAGAGCCGGCCCACCGGGGAGAACGCGACGGCCTCGGCCTTGGCCAGAGGGCAGCCCGGGGACGCGGCCCTGCCGCGCTCGGCGCTACCCTCGGCCCAAGTACCCTCTGGAAGGTCCGGGCGTCTCTGGCGCTGCCAGCGCGTTACAGACCTGCCCTCGGTCCGGGGTTCCTGACTCCCGCCCTCTCCTCTTCTGTGTGCCTCAAGATCGGCATAAGTAAATTCATTTCAGCTTCAAGCGTTTCAAGAAAAGATCCTAAAGCCTTGTCGTTTTCTGCTGAAAAAAATGTAGCTGACAGGCTAAACTAATAACAAACTGTTCATTACTAGTCAAACAGTGATATATTGCATTTAATGCCATTATAGAAAACTTATTTAAAACACTATTTTATGTATTTTCACATTGCTGACGTATGTGACGGCAGCGCTCACACAAGACTTCCCTTTGCAGTATGTATCTGATTTAGAGCAGTCAACCTTGAAGCAAAATAAAGCTGATTAGTTTATTGGGCTTTTACAGGGACCCTAAGCTCTGCACTGACCTCTACATGGATGGGTCCTTGGTAATGTAGAAATTCCGAACAGAAAAGTTAAGAGGGGCATGAATGAAGAGTGTATGTGTGAAAGCAATATTGAAGAGACTAAGATGAGAGTTAACACCGCTTACGGGGGACAATTCCTGCTGCTTCTAAGCATTGTAAGACTATATGTAAATAAATGTCTGAGAAAATGAATCTGTGCGACCAAAAGAAGTTGTTTTTTAAGCATCATTTCAATTTCTGTAACATCTCACACTGAATTTTGTCAAATTCTTTCAAGAAGAGATTGCAATGCCAATCATATCTACTGGTGGCTAGTATCAAACCATTTCCAAATTAGAAATCTTAGAAGTGTTGATGAGAACCGGATAGTTTTTACTGAGTCAAATCAACAGTAACTTTGGCAGCTTCTCCTAATTTCTAAGTTTTTTTAATTGCTACACGTGATAAAGCAAATGAGACCTCTTATTAAGCACTTATGATCAAGCTGAGGGAGATGTCATGAAGAGCTAGCAAGTGAATACAGTCTAGCTGGAGAGAGTCACAAAAGCCTGAGTCAAAAATATTAAAACCACACAAGCCTTTACAGTTTGCTGCAACCAGCTTTATTCTAACCGCTTCTGCCAACAATAAACATTTTCACTTACTGCGATTATGACCAAAACTGAAAGGCCCTAAGAGAAACACCCTGCTCGCCAGCGGCGCCTTGGAGCAGGAGCGCTCGGGTGAGACAACATGGCAGGCACCCAGCACTAGTTATTGGGCAGGAGACTGGCGAATAATGCCAGCACCCTCAAAGAAGGCCCTCAATATAACCAGGGAAGAGAATATCGGGCACAGAATTGGAAAAAGCAGAGGTTTCTAATAACGGCTGCAAAGAACCGCTACCGGTAACGGCAACCCGGGCGGGAGGAGCCGCCATTTCACAAAGCTTCACCCGCCCCCGGTCGCGAGAAGTCTCGCGAGAACCACCCTCCGCGCAGCGCGGCCGTTGGGCGGTGACGTCACGCGGCGGGCGGGGCGCCGCTTTGAACGGGCGCGGGCCGCGCCGCGCGCCTGGGCGACCATGGGCACCGTGGAGGCGCAGGATGGTGCGGGCGCGGCGCGCATCGAGGTGCCGCGGCCGCCCTCCATCGAGGAGTTCACCATCGTGAAGCCCATCAGCCGCGGCGCCTTCGGCAAGGTCTACCTGGGCCGTAAGGGCGAGCGCCTCTATGCCGTGAAGGTGAGGGGCCGCGCGCAGGGTGGGGCCGCGCGTTGCGCGCAACGGCTTAGCGCTGAAAACTGCGCGCTTTTGTGTTCTGTCGTAATTTTTATCGCGGTAATTGTAACCTGAAAGCTTTTCTGTCACTAATGTTGTAATGGTATTTATGTGCACAGCCACAAAATTTAATGTACACTAAATGTCCAATGCAGCCAATGTGTATAAAAATGCAATTCAATAACTTCTGTACAAGTCTTGTTTCTTTATTGTTTGTTTTCTTTGTTACTAGCCTAGATAGTGGAGGTGGTAGTCATGAACTTGGTTTGCAACGATTTGTGTAGCATATGGAGTAGAAAAAATGCATTGTTTTAATGTCACTGTATCAGGACCAAAGGTGTCAGATGTGGTTATGCTTCCAATACATATATACTGTGGGCTTACGTACATTTCAAATATGGTATTATTTGTATATTCTTCTCTAAGAATAATACTGAGCAGGCATCTAATGAAGCAGTCTAATAAAAGAATTGGAGCCTAATTCACAGTTAATAGCTGGTAACTCATTACATCTTCACCAGTTTTTGTTGAAACATCTTCCCAAAGGAAACAAATGTTTGAATGATTTCTTAATATATTTGAACAAAAAGTTGCATGTTTTCTCTGCAAAGTTTATAAATGCTTTACAAAGTCTTGCACTTTGGGGATAGTTTAATGCTAGATGTTCAGTGATCAGGATTATGATGTCCTTTGGCTGAATAGAAAGACTTAGCGACTCTGTCCCTCTAGGCATATTTGTGTATTGGGGGAAAGGTTTTTTACTTAGGGCAGTTTGATATCAGATTCAGCCTGTGTGATGATACAAAATGTTGGTAGTTTGTTTTTTTTTTTTTTTTTTTTTTCTTTAAAAAAAAAGGATTGAATTAGAAGGACCCATGGAAAAGGCGTCTTTAAGCAAAAAAATATGTTCTGCAATTCATTATATAAAATTATGGCTCTACTGTATAGCATTCATGGGTGCTTGAAGTATGGAGGTAAATTACCTACAGAATCACAGAATCGTTAGGGCTGGAACGGACCTCTAGAGATCATCTGGTCCAACCTCCCTGCATACTCAGGGTGACCTAGAGCACAGGGTGGCATCTGGGCGGGTTTTGAAGATCTCCAAGCAGGAGACTTCACAACCTCTCTGGGCAGCCTCTTCAGGGAGGTTGTGGAGTAATTGACTAGTAACTGTAGACTATAATAGAAAACATTCACCAGTATTAGCTGTAGCACATATTTTTAAAAAAATATTAAAAAAAAAAAAAAAGAAAGAAAGAAAATGAGTACTGAAAAGAGGAATGACAGTTTCCTTTTTCTTTAAGGTGATGAAGAAAGCAGACATGATCAATAAAAACATGGTTCACCAGGTCCAGGCAGAGAGAGATGCACTGGCTCTAAGTAAAAGCCCCTTCATTGTGCACTTATACTACTCACTTCAGTCAGCAAATAACATCTATTTGGTGAGTAAATGACCTGTGGTGTTTTATGACAGCATTAAAAACCCAACGCAAAGCTGTGTATGTCTAAAACCACATTTTAGTTGAGCAAGTGACGTGCCCCTTTTCTTCTTGCACCTTTGAAATCTTTGCACCTCAGTTTCTTTAACAGAAGAGTCCTTTCTAACAGGTAGTTTGACTTAGGACTATGTGGGAAACTTTGGGAAAACAAAGGAGAAACTATTCTGTTCAAGCAGAATCTAAATGATTAAAAAGTACCTGTGGCTCACTAATGAGGGTTGCTTATTGCTTGTGCTTGAAATATGCTGAACTAATTGGATTAGATGACAGGAATATTGGCAGAACTAAGGACTAGTCTACTTGGAGTTCTGGATGTGGCTTTATAAACTGTCTCCAGACAAAGGTACTGATGAGTACGGACTAAGGCCATCTATAAAGGGCCTAGCATAATATACTTGGTTTGCCAAGAACATTCACATTTGTCATCTTGCATAAATTCTGAAATGGAGGCTGATGTGCACTCTTGCAGTGCATTCTGACTTAAACTGAAGGCTTCCTTTCCTGGAATCTCTGGCAATTGCCACTCACAGGAACACAGGAGGATTTCAGGGTGAAGCATTTTTAAAGGAGGTGCTTGATTTGTATTTATTAAACAGTTTTGTATATCACAATCTAAGTACTGGGAAGTTTTTTTGACTATAAAACCCATAAACACCTACTTATCCCTGAAAAGTGGATTTTCTTGAAACCTTTTTTTTTTTTGGTTTGCTTGATTTTTTTTTTTTTTTTCA
>PTEX01000137.1:1871134-1935765 GCA_003342815.1 Eudromia elegans
TTTTTTTTTTTTTTTTGAGCCATGACTATTCAGTCTCTTATGAATATTTTTAGACATGATAAAATAGCATTAATATTGATTTGACGAGCTCAGATGTTTTAAAGCTTTGCTCCCGGGGGTTCTGTGGACCCTTTAATGTGATGTCATTTGGTTCTGCAGACTGAAAACCATTTGCATTTAAATTATGTGTGTATTTATATTTGAATGATTTTTTTTTTTCCCACATTTTATTTGGCACCTTATGTGCACAATTATTCTCATTACATAATTTGTTTTTGAAGTTTGTACCACTTATTTTCTAAAACTCAGGTCTTAATTTGCATTAAGCATTGCACTTTATGTAAACACTTGCAAAATAAAATCACTGATAGTTGCTTTATACAAATTACAGGATCAGTGGTTCAGGATTCCAGCCGTGTTTCATAGAATTGCTCTGCAAATTATTTCCTATTATAAGGAAATCTTATCTTTCAGAATTTGGAAGCTAATTGAAAAGCTGACTACAGAAAGCAGGCTAGACAAATAAAGCAAGAAAGTAAATGAGAGGAAAAGCATTTCATGACTCTTGTCTTCTGAGGGTTTAATTATCCTATCAAAATGAAAAAAGTGTTGGAAATTAAATAAGCTGCTACAAGGAAGACTCTAATCAAATCATATTCTTTGAAATGATGCTTTCTTGGAAGCATAAGCTATTTTATAATTTCCTTGCAAATTTGAAATGTATTTTAACATTGATTGCCCCTTGGATGGCAGGTGATGGAATATCTTATTGGTGGAGATGTCAAATCTCTTCTCCATATTTATGGATATTTTGATGAAGAAATGGCTGTAAAATATATTTCTGAAGCTGCACTGGCTCTTGACTATCTTCACAGGCATGGCATAATCCACAGGTAAAACCTATTTCTTTTTCTCACAAAGAAGTATTTGGTAGCTTGTTTGTTTGTTTGTTTAATCTTCTGCAAATAATATAATTGTTATAAAATGCAACTTGAATTTTACTTTTAGCTGTTTTGCCAATTTGCAAAACATCTCATCCCTGTGGGATGCGCGTGGGGATAGTATGAGGCAAATGGCACAATATTTAGTCCTGGGTGTGTTTAACTTTTTTTTTTTTTAAATTCTCCAGTTGGGGTCCTCTGGCTAAGAGATTTGAATAAAGAGGATGAAATATATTGTCAAGTCTTTGGAACTGAATGTTTCTGGGTATATAATATTCCTAATATTATTTATCTTTTTGTTGACTTTGAATTATATATTCAGGGATCTGAAACCAGACAATATGCTTATATCTAATCAAGGCCACATAAAGCTGACAGATTTTGGGCTTTCCAGAGTTACTCTGAACAGAGGTAAGATGCAGCAGTATTCTGGTGGTTGCATTTATTATAATGTATGTTTGATGGTTATCTTCTAGTTTCTTCAGTGTTTTACACAATAGTATCAGAACCTCCACTTAAGTAAGTCCAAATGCTGCAGAAATAATTTGTTTTAGGTGGTCATAAGCAGTAGTAATGCTTTCTGGTTAAGGAGCTGCACTGCACCTTATGGATATAGTATTCTTTGAGACAAGGATTTAGGGAAAAATAGTCTGGGTGCATTTCTTTTAAGTATTACATATTTCAATTTTTTTTCTAAAGTCCACTAAAAGAAGGCAAAGAATAAATGACTAATCCTGACATTTGCTTGTTGTGCCACTGCCCGTTTCTATTTTTTGATGTGTGTCTGGGGTCTGGGAGCGAGAGATTCTTTTCTACCCTTGTGCAGTTAAGACTGGCAAAGCCCCAGATCAGGTTAATGGGAGAGCCTGGAGGAGGAGGAGGAAGTGAAAGAATTAATGAGTCTTGCTGAACAGAAGCTGATGATTTGATGCTTCAGTATGTGAACGTGTCCTTACTGTTCTCAAGTAGCAGAATGCATAGCTGACTTGTCAGTTGACTCTGGCAGAGGCAAAGGCTGCAGGTCTCAGGGACACCAGCCACTCACTGAAGTAGTTTTTTTCCTCCAGCCCATTAGCCATGTCAATCCAGTTTATGTTGGGCAGCAGAAACTCAGTTTTCTAACAAGTATTAGGGGAACATGTGTTTTAAATGCATTCAAATAGGGGAATCTGGAAATTCAGAGTTTCCTATGGTTTTAAAAGTAAAGTGCTAAGTATACTGTATTTTCTATTAAATATTGCTTTAATGGATATCTTTTTTAACAGAACAGCATATCATGTTTAGCTTAATGTGGCAGAAAAGCTGTGAAGCTATTTACCTTCTTTTGAGCAAAAGTGAGCTTCTAAAGTTGAATTTTCACTTACAAAAAGCTTAGTTCCATGTTGTTTACAAGACATCCTTGGAAAGTAGACATGCTATGGACCAGGTGTATCACCTTAGCTTATTGGACTGGAATCTCTTCTTAAAAACAGAGAATCTGAAAACTGAAACAGAGTTTAATTTTTTAAAAAAAGCATACATACATATATGTATAATTACACAGTATGTTGGAAAATAATTTCTACTGTTTCTGAATTTATAATGTTAGTTATTTACGAAGGCTATGCAGCAAGGTATGGCTTTTATCTAATAAGAATGTACAGGAATGTCTTCATTTGCTTTTAGTGGCTTTTTCATATATTTGTTCATTATGTGACTAAACTTTTTCTTAACATAACTTAAATATAAATTATGTGTTTAATATTTCATTTTAAAAAAAAATAACAAAAGGAAAAAAATGACTCACTACTTTCCCTCTGATCGGCTTACAGAGATAAATATGATGGACATTCTCACTACACCATCAATGGCAAAGCCAAAACAAGACTATTCGCGTACTCCTGGGCAACTATTGTCACTCATCAGCTCTCTGGGCTTTGTAAGCAATTATTACTTTGAGAAAATTGAAAGATTAAAGTACTTCATAATCTTAAAAACCTTATCAGTTTAACTACCATATTTGTTAAATCTCTAGTTTTAGCTAATAGAATGTTTTATGGTGCCTTTCCAGAAGTTCTGGAGAGACTACCTGGAACTATCCCTCAAACCAGTGATTATCAATTGAATCAAAAAAATCTCTATATGTCTATGACTTAATTCCCATGCAGATTTAATAAAGAATATAGAAAGTTGCACTTAACTGAGCTAAATCATCCAAGAGTATATTTTTATTTATATGCAGTTATTCCATATATGCATATTATATAAGTGTTATTATATATAAATGTTATTTGTTTAAACATACTTTTTCTTTGTTTGGTAGTATACTCCTGCTGGAATCTCAGGGCCTAATTCCCATCAAGCTTCTGATGGTCTGAATGGAATGGTTTCTCCCACATCTATAGTCCAAAAGGAAAATACTCCTCTTTCAGCAAAATTATTCAAAACATGTGAGTATACTGAGACAAATTATCAAGTAACACTCTCAGCTATAAGTTTTAGTTTTGTTTGCTTTTAACTTATGTGAATAGCTAGGATCAGTTGTAAGAGACAGTTCTTCAGTCAGTGTCTTGCTGTCTACCAGTCCTTCAATTTTTAAGGTCCGAGTCTTTTTTTCAGACAGATTACTATTCTCGCTTCTTTAAACTGTGCAACTACTGAATTCAGAATCACCATTTAAGATTTTATGGAAGTAGTGACAGTTCTTGGTGTGCTTTGAGTTTAATATACCAACATATGTGTTCCATTTTAAATTCTTATTTTCAAGCTTTGAAACTTTCAAACCACAAAGCAAAAGAAAGTTACTGTCATATTAATACTATTGTTTTTAAAGCTCTTGATAAGTCCCTACCTCAAGAAATGGTTGAACTGATTTTCCAGGAAGGACGACAAGAAAAAATACTGTATCTCACATAGCCTTTCATAATTTCATTGAGTGAAAGCTTGATGTAACGTGAAGCTGGATAATGTATGCTATATATGCTGCCTACTTGGATCACTATTTGAGTGTGTGTTTGGGTTTTGTCTGCTTCTTTGTTTCCTTTGCAAGGTCTTGATAATTCGGCATTCTCTCCTGGGATGCCAGTGAGGAGTTTAACTCCATCTCTGCTGCAGCCAAGAAGAAAGTTTGGTATCTCCAGTGCAAGTACACGTGTGTCCAGTATGGAATCTGAATGCTGCAGCAGCCCCAGGTGGGAGAAAGATGTAGAGGTCAGGATTGCTTCATTTTCTTATTACATATTACCATGACCTTGTGCTTATATATGTGATATGTACAAATCTTCTTCACTTTTTCTAGGTATTCCAAATGTAGAGAAGTCCAACTGCAGGAAAAGAACTCATTGTAATCCATGTTGAGTAGGAGTATTTTGGATCAAACTATTATTGCCACCTTCCTCCTTCCCCTTCTGTGCCACCCCAAAGTAAAAGTAATAGTAGTCAGATGCAACAAGAGAGCAAATGACACCCAGCCTGCAGGAAGAAGGAGGAAGTGAAAGCTACTCCTGGGTTCAGCCTTATTCCCCACAGGATGCACAATCTTAGAATCACTATGGTTGGTAAAGACCTTCGAGTCCAACCATAAGCCCATCCTCACCATGCCTGCTAAACCAAGTCCCTCAGTGCCTCATCTACATGTTTCTTGAGCACTCTCATACTGGGAGCACTTGCTCTCTGGAAGCTGATCTCATATCTATAGTTTTATTTACCCAATATGCAGACAGGAAAATTCTGTGAAAAGACAGAAAATGAAAATGGAAAATAGATATATATATTTATATATATATAACATACACACTTCAGTCTGCTACCTGTGAGGAAAAGCTGAAGTAATTTAAAATTTTTAATACTGAAAGGTTTTTTTGTAGTAATTAACCAAGCATATGTAGTTAGTGATAGTTGCTAGAAATACTTTCTCCAAGTTTAAACTGGTAACGCAATTCTGTACAAATATAAAAGACCTAAAGGAAAATGCTCCTCCATGGTTTAGCAGTTTGTCACTATCCCCATTTAGCTCACACACAAAACAGATGAATTTATATTTAAAGCTGTGCTAATTTTTATCTGTTTGCTTTCCAAGGCCTTGCTTTTACTATTGTGCTGCCAAAGCTAGCAGTAAAATCCAAATTTCCTCTTTCACTTCTAAAAAGTAACATGGGCTAGTATGGATTAGTTTAATTTCTCAGTATGGAATGATACAGGGCTTTCTATTCTATCAAGGTTTTTTTTCTGTATTTGTGTCTTAAAGTCAAATTATCAGGCTTATTCCTGAATTTAATTTTTTTTTTTTTTTAATGTGCCATTTATTAATCATTACTACTGGTTAGAAAGAGTAAGTAATGTTTTCTAACTTCAGTTATTTTTTTTAAATTGAAAGAAGGTATTTTCAAGGGCATATTTCTGTGAAGCTGTGATCCTATTTTTCTGTTGATACTCAACTTTTAATGTTCTAATTTTCAGCAACCTGAAGATGAATTGTGTTCTACAGCAGGCAATGCAAATAACAGCGAGCCAACTCTCTCTTCTAATGTGCAATTATTGAATGGCAAAGATATTAAAGAGTTGAAGAAAAAAGAACTCGAGTTGGCCATTTCTCCCATCAGTAGCAACGATTCTGGCAGCAGGCAGAAATTAGTACCTGAATGTTCTGATGTGATGGGTACTCCTGTAACTACACTCGATATGAAAGGCATAGTCAGAAAATGTCTGTCTGAAAATAAGATTTGGGAAGAAAAACTTAACATGAATAAAAACGATACGACTAATGATAGAGCAGAAACTTCCAGTCACCAGCAGTCACCTTCATGGTTGAAAGATCCTCTCAAGCCTAGCAAAGAGGAAGAAATTTTTGAAAAAACAGGTGTAAAAAGAAGCTTTGAACTAGTTGATGCTAGTCCTTGTCAGGAACTTAACTATGCTAAAAAAAGCAATGCAGAATATAAACGTGGCTGTCAAATCTCTGAATTTCCAATAAATCAAAGGTCAGGTTTGACAACAGAAATTCAGACCTTAATGCTTCATGATGATAGGTGCCTACAAGTGACCTGCAAAAGCAAGGGGCAAGTTAAAGGTGCTGTTGCTAGGCAACAAACACTAGATAAATCATTTACTCCTCTAATAGCTAAAAATCTTATGTGTGACCTGGATGCAGACTACGACAAGGATGATAAGAAGGAGCACATGAACTTTAGTTTCTTGGGCACAGATGATGAAAAGCCTCTAGGAATCCTCAGTGCAGACTCTGATTTATCCTTTCCTGAAACGTCTGTTACAGAGAGCCATTTAGAAAAGCAGCTCTTAGACTTGGATAAAAGTGTTAAAGACATTTCCTCTGAAGAACCCAAACCTGAAGATGCACTAAAAACATCTCCAAACTTGCAGGGTGCTTCACAAAATGGAGAAAAGCGTGTTATCCAGGATTGCAGGTTGTTGCATCATGCACAGGATAATGACCAAAAACATGCTACAGAACCTCACTTGGAGACAATATCTTCTCCTTCAGAAAAGATTATGAAAACAGTGAACCTCTTCAAAAGAAATGCTGTTGTTTTCCGAAGTTACAACAGTCCAATTAATGTATCCAATGCATCTGAACCATGTAGTATGGCTTCCTTGGATATGATGGAACTTTCACCTGCTTGTAGTGGGTCTTACCCCACAGCTATCACTCCATTACAGAAAGGACGACCACATAGGGTGTATCAGGTCTGTAAAGAGACGTGCAGAAATTCTCTGTGTGTGTTAAGTAGTAGTAGTGTGAAATTCTCTTGGTTGGTAACTTAGAAAAGTCAGTTGTCAGTGGTCTGTCAAAGATGGCTTGCACTGGCAGGCTGGGGCTTACTGTATTTGTGTGGCCAAAAAGGACTCTCTTTGGGTAAGAGCTTAGCAATACCTGCTGTTTGGCTTCGGTCCTGTGAGCAGCTGCTTAGTCTGCCTCTCACAAAAGTCCTTGGTTTTTACCATGAACAGGTAAAGAAATTCGGTGTTGTTTTGTCTTCCCAAGTTCCTATTTTAGGTTTTCTGATGAAATGTGTGATGTCTTTCACTTATCTGCCTGAATCCCAGTGCAGTCTGTGAAAGCTGTTGGATTGCAGATATCTCCTATTCTGCCTGCGCTGTGTATGTGTTTCCATTGGGTAGAATTGCTGCTGTGATGGGTGCTCCTTACGGGCATATGATGAAGGCTGATGAAAGCAGTAACAGCTGTCTGCATGTTATGAGATTTTGCTTTGATGCTCTTTATCCTATTAATAGTAAATAAAATCCTACTATTTTAAAAATAAATTAGACCCCTAGATGTGGAACGGGTGTAATGTACTTTTCAATCTATGCTTATTGTTTTATTCTAGTATAGATTACCAAGACCTTTGCTTGAGTTTGAGCTGTAGGATTTAAAGCTATTGGAGAAAACTCTGAATACACTTATTATATTAGTCACTGAGTAATTTGGTGTACTGAAAGGAGACATTCACAGCAGTATTTTTCAGAAAGTCTTTTTTTCTTCTGATGCCCTTATTTCAATTGCTTGCTTATATTCACCGTAAAATTCTATTTACTATAAAACTTGTGTTCAGCTGAAACAGTATCAGGATGCATGTCGTCTGCTATTAAATGCATAAATGACTGATGGCATTAAAGTATGTTAAAAAAAAAAAATCCTTCTATTTAGGCTTCAAGTTGGAAATATTGGAGCATCACAAAATAGCACCATGGTAGATCATTATGTATTTACTGTTTCACTAGTGGATTCTGGAGCCTGTATTAGAAATAGTGATAAGACATTGATCTGTTGCATTGAAGACAAAGTTAAAAAAACAAATTGTATCCAGATGCTCTCATTCTTTATCTTTCAACATACCCTTAATTCCAATGCAACTGCCAAATATTTTAATAACATCTATAGGCCATAACAGGAAATTCTACACTGCAGTCAGCCTGTGAACAGTGAGAATTTTTTGATCCACTTGCAGATTTGCAAGTGTTGTCTTCAGATTTTGTCACTGATTACTTTCTGAAGGCCTGTGTAGTTGTAAACAGTAACATAAGTCTAAATGGACAGAATTTCATCAGCAATCGTTATGCAACTCCCAGAATACTGCTTGGAAATCACAAAACTCATTCAATATCTGTTGATTATATCTTATATGCAGTGAATGATATTCAGGCGTCCCCTTATTTTAGGGACATAATTTATACAATATAATTGCTTTATACTGGCTAATATTGAGAACTCAATGCTAAGATGAAGTCTATTCTAGCTTTCTTTTTAGTAAACAAAGTGGGTTTTTTTACAGATTCCAAGTTAGAAAGGAATGTTGTGTGCTTTCTTTAAGACATTAATTGTGTGTTTATAGGCATCATTTACCCTGAGGCTAATGAGATAAAGATGCAATCACAATTCATGCATTCATACAGTTTGTAACATGCCACTGACTTTGACTTAGGTCTCAACTGTCACCATGCCATTAGGGGATGGGGCAGGGGAGTGGGAAATCGGTCTGGTTTGGTTTGACATCTGAATTCTTTTGTTGCATGCCCAAAGACACCTCATCAGGGAGACGCTGGCACACCATACAGGACTCCAAAAAGCGTAAGAAGAGGAGCTGCTCCTGTAGAAGGTGAACGTATCTTAGGGACTCCAGACTACCTGGCACCTGAGCTGCTTTTGACAAAGCCTCATGGTAAGGAACACAAGCCATTAGAGTTACAAATACTTAGAGGATGAGTACAAAAAATTTGAATTAGATTTTTTTAATGTCTAGAGCTTAGTGTTTGTCACTACTACCTGGCCAATACTGTGTTTGCCAGTACTGATAACTGTTTGCCTCAGTAGCTCCTTAAATTTTGTTTTGTCCATAACCAGAGGCTTGAACTGTCTGACATAAATGTTGCTTGATGCTAATTTAATGTATCAGAAACAGCACTTAGGCAGCAAGAGACCTCTGCATGGCTTTGGACTCGCAACTTGGCTATTCTTTGTTCTTAGACTTTTTTGTAGTATAGTCAAATTTAGTATAAAGAATCATGTTTCCAATTACTCTCAAAACGTATTCCACATTTGTTCATACTGAAGCACTATGTGCAGTCAGCCCAGTTCACAAAACTACCTTAAAATCAGTTCTTGAAGTGATTTTATGAATTCTGTGAAATGTTGTGAAAGGATCTCTCATCTAGTGATCAATAGTAGCAATCAAGTATTTCTTTCTCAGCACAAGTGCATAAATTTTGTAATTTCTGCATAAAAAAATACTGAGGTCAACAAAACAGATGAAATATTTTCCTTTGAAAGAACCTTTCAAAAAAATCAATGCATGCCAGAGTAAGTCTGTTATATTTACAATCACACTTTATTTCTATCACAAGTATACTTCTAGATTATCTGTTTTGTAACAGTAATAGTCTTAACCATTATGTTGATACTGCTATTGAATCTTCCTTGAAAAATGGAAAGATGACTAATCTGGAAAATAGGAGAGCTCTGCTGTGTGTAACTAACGTTAACTAAAATTGCATTAATATGTTTAACAACTTGAATGTGACAACTAAAATTACTTAACTATTGTTTTGCATTTTCATTGAAGAATCTTGGATATTTGGAAGACATGAAAACGTGATAACATGATGTAATCAATCAAATATAGGGAACTAAAAACTTAGTTTCAGAATGGTTTTCATACAGTTATAAAATGTTTTCAGGACTTCAGGAACAATTTCAAAGGGTTTGTGGTTTCCTTTAAGTAAATGACAAATTTCCCATTAACTTCAGTGCAGCCAGGATTTTCTAGAATTGAAACTTGACTTTTCTTCACTAAAAACTTTCAGAGTCATTAATTTGCTTATAAATGTAGCTGTAATATTAAAATAATTATGTGATGAACTTATTCCTGTAATTTTTATTTAACATTAATGTTTTGTTTCATTGTTGAGCAACCAGTTCTGTGTTCCTATGCCTTCACTCGGATAATTCTACTGAAAATATTTACTGGTATTTAGATTTGTTAGGCTGCTTACAATAATTGTAATGCACTTCATTATCTTTTCATATGCAGGAACTCTGACCTCTGGTGAGTTTGCTTTGTGCTGTATGGAAAAGGCGTGTTCAGCAAAACTGTGAACAGTCAAAGTATATTGAGATCACAATTTCCAAGAAAAAAAAAAGATACTGCTTTTTATATGGAAATACATGCCCAGTATGTGCTGCACAAAATGTGTAGTGCTTCCCTCAAAATCCAGGAAACTTCAATATCTCTGTGACTGGGCAATCAGAAGTTGCATATTTAAGCTCGTGCTTCAGGAGAAAAGTCAGCATGTGCTCTTCTTGGTGATTTTTTGTAATGGGAAATAAACCAGAGACTTTTTTTCCCCCATTACTTCTTTTCATTTTTATGCAGTTGGTTGGAATCAATTTGTGTATGTGACAAAGAAGATTCCAATGTACACCTACACATGGCTGTATTTTTTTTGCTTTGTGTTAATAGATGGGGAGAGGGAGTAGAGTAGGATTTGGTCTTAATTAGTTATTTAGACTTTAAGGGAGAAGTTTCTGCTGAAACCTGTTATTCTACTTTGCTTGGAGTTGTGATCTTCTTAGACTTTGATAAAGCTGAGAATCTTTTATCTAAGCATCCAAGTGTATCTAACAATAGTGGATGTGACCTCACTGCTTTGTAATGCTTAGCTTGGTGGGATGTTCTTACTGCTGTAACACACTGCTTGAAAGTGTGTTGGACTATTTTTAGTTGCAGTTGTATAGCTCAGTTTTCAGATACTCTGGGATTTAGTCAAATGAGCTTTCTGAAATGACTGAAAAATTTGCTTTTCTACCTTAAGGTGACTTCAAGCTTGTTTTATATTTTTATTTATAATATCTATACACATAAAAAAGCAAACAAAACTTTTTCCTTTTTTTTTTTTTTCCAGCAGGTGTCATTCATTCTTAATACAGTAGAGTGAGCATGGCTTAAGGATGCAGAAAGCTTAGAGTGCATGCAGCGGTGTTTGGGGTTGCTTTGCCTGCTTGTTTATAAGTGGATTAATAAGATCAGGCAAAAACTGGAACCTGGGGAAGCAACTGCACACTAGCTACAGGGAGTGCACAAATCAACTTGAATGCAGTGGGAAGTAATAGCACTTTCTCACATGGGGGGGTTGTCTCTACAAGCTGTCATCAATAGTTTGGCATATATTTTAGATGAATGAAAATAAAGTTCAAAAGCTTGAATTCTTAGAGTCATCTTAAAGAAATGAGAGAAAGGTATCGGATTATAACACGGAGCATTTATTTGAGCTCTAGAGGAGATGAAATGTTCAGTGCACAAAACAACCACTTAGAGAAGGCTGCCAGTGAATCCTTTCTGACGAGAGCCAATAACCTTGGGACTATAGTAAATAAAGGAGAAGAGTAGGAGAGTGGGTGGAAAAAAACCTTGATATATCTTTAATCTTAGAAATTATTATTAAAACCATTCTTTTTGGAGAATTTAAATATTTTAAATTTTTGCTATGCCTAATCTTCTAATATTTGCAAATAGCATTATGTGTGACAAATACAAAGTATATTAAAAGCAGCTTCATTTTATTTAATGGCCTGGATTTCTCCTTTTCAGGTTCTGCTGTGGACTGGTGGGCCCTTGGAGTTTGTCTGTTTGAGTTTCTAACTGGAATTCCACCTTTTAATGATGAAACACCAACGCAAGTCTTCCAGAATATTTTAAAAAGAGGTAATCTGGTTTAGTAATTAGGAGAAGCATCTTTGTTACAAAGTTGGTTGCCAAATTTGAGATACTGACTCATCTGCATATTTGCCTATAGATATTCCCTGGCCTGAGGGTGAAGAAAAGCTGTCTGATAGTGCTCAAAATGCAATAGATATTCTTTTAACAATTGACAGTGCTAAGAGAGCTGGACTGAAAGGTTAGTATTGAACTTATTTCTTTTGTTCTTTACACATGAAAGCGTTTTCCTCCTAAAACTTGGACTAATAAATTATCCCACTCAGCTGAAAAATAATTTCCTTGATTTGATCAAGTTAGCAAAGCAAATGTCATTGTGGATTGATGTCTTATAGTGAGAAGTTAATCATCAAATGCCACATGCCAGGAAGTCTGCTGGCCAAAATGAAAAGGACAGGGAAGTCCTGGAGTGAAAAGCTTACGGCTTGATTGTGCCCTCCTGGGAAAGAGGAACCTGATGGTCTGTGGTAATTTGACCATCGGTGGCTTTTAACCTATGAATAAGAGGTAGGAAAAGGTCTGGTGGCCTGTGATGAAGGAGGATTGCAGTGACTCCTATATATCCTTGCTCAACGCAGGATTGTGACAAAAACTATGAACAGACTTGGTTTAAAATGTCCGTGGTGTCTGATGATGAAAAATGTCTCCTCTATGACAGCCCTTAGGTACCTCTGAGTCAGTGTATGAGCTGCATAGAATAATACTTAAGGCTGGGAGAGGAAATTAGTTGCTGTGTCAATAATTCGTTCTCGTTGAGCTAGGAGATAATTACAGTCTAACTGCAGTTGAGCTTGGGCTTTGCAGAAGAGTAAAACAGAACAAAGCAAGTGACAATTTTTCATCAAGTGAACAAAGTGAATCTGTGTCCTGGACAGAAGAAAACTCCTAACGCTTGTATGAACTTCTGTTTCAGAACTGAAGTGTCATCCCCTCTTTCACGATGTAGACTGGGATAACCTGCAGCATCAAACTATGCCCTTTATACCTCAGCCGCACGATGAAACCGATACCTCTTACTTTGAAGCTAGGAATAATGCTCAGCACCTGACTGTTTCTGGATTTAGTTTGTAGCATCAAATGACTTTTTGCACACTTACAGGTTGTCCAATAACACTAGTTTGGTCTTGCTAAGTTTTCTTGCCAAATTTAGAGTGTTTTAAGTGATCAATCTGCTCTTTATTTCTTTATTCTAAAGTGAACTACTGTACAAAACTTGGTATCAAGTGCCTTTATGCTATTTTTATTTATCTCACTTTTACTGCACCTTATTGAGAAGTCAGAGTGTTGTATTTCTTTAACACTTTGCTTGGCAAAACATTGTTTACTGTTTTTAAGTGATGTGTAACCATTTAGGAGGTGAGGAGCTATTTTATTCATGGGGGGAAGGATGGACATGCTAATTGCTTTAAATACAACTTAGCTGCCTATGGTTCAATGTAGTCTCATCTGAGACTCATTCTTTGGAACCAAGTTGAATTTATGTCCCTTTTACATATGTCCCCATTCACAGAGGGAAACTAAAGTCTTAACACACTTGTTTCTGTGCTTATCTCCTTCCAAAAAGGTGAAGAAGGGCAGTGTTGTTTGAAGTGAACACAACAGTAGATGTCCTGGCAGTGTTGCAAAAACTGCCGGTAGTTCTGCTTCTCATCCTTTGCTAGACAAATGGGGTAAGGAAAGAAAACTTGCGGCAATTCTCTTAGTCGTACATTCTTTGTTGGAATTGCTGTGTTGTAACCACTTAGAATGGACTTGGACTAGAGGAAGGACTTGAGCAGCACACACTTTAGCAGTTACTTGCTTTAAATAGAAAACCTGGAGCATGTGTGTTGGTGTTCTTCCTCATGTCAGATGTTAGAAAATGAAAAAAATCCTCTTAGTTCCTCTTAGATCCTCAGATCCTTGGCTGATCAGTGAAGTATCGTTGATACTAAAGCTGCTATAAAGATTAAATGTACTGCAAGTTAATAGACTATTATATTGTAAATTCACAGCCAGATTTTAGATTTCACTAGAACCTGACTTATAAGTCTCTTTTCAGTGTTAGACTTTATATTTAGGGGCAAAATGTCTTTTAAGTGTATTTCAAAAATGCAACATGAGAAAATTTGCATGAGGTTAGATTTCAAAGGGCTGTAGCTAAAAGATTATATGTAGTATTATTTTTGTTCTTTTTGAGTTGTCTTATGGAAGATTCTTATTTTCCAGGTTTTTGCCTGTTAGTTAATAGATTGCAGGTGCTGGATGGTGACACCAGCCCCACCGGCTTCATGCCACAAATCTACCAATTTGCTTGTGACTTTTTCGGACTGTTTTTCAGACTTTACAAATTAATGTTCCATAGCTGGGGCAATGAGTTGTCCCTTACTTGAGTAGCTTCCTGGAACATGAGACTTAGTGAATAGGATTTTGAGTGAAAAATTCGTAGGTCCACTAGGTTTTCTGGTTGTCCTTTCAGGAAGCTAAAAACGAATTGGGAAGGGAGGGAAGAAATGAGGTGACAAAAGAGCTAATTGCCAACAGTTCAGAGTGCTGGTGTTACCCTGCCCATGGCCTGGGACTGGGATTCATCATATTGAAATAGAAGTTTAGAAAGTTGCCAGACCTGGTGAACTTGCTCCCTTCACTCAGGGGTCAGCTTCTGCAAACCTCTAAACATGTTAAATTGCTCTGTGAAAAGAATGAGGAAGGAATTGCATGGGATACATTATGGAAGCATGAGCAATAGAAGACTAATGAATGGAAATTCTTTAGCATAACTTGGGAATAAAAATGCAGACTACTTTGTGTATTTGGAATGTACTGAACTCTAATGAAATATCATACCTTAATTGAAGTACTCACTGGTATTTTATGCAATTAATTTTTACACTTGTAGCAATGTGGTTTAGAAAAGAATCTTGTGAGAATCAGTTTTGCACTAAGGATAAATCCTTTTTAAAGCACATGTTAGGAAATTATGTAAACTTACCACCAAAGCTGCTGTGATAGTAGCTTATAGGTGGTTACAGCATTTTCCACTTTGCAGTGTAGTGCCTTCACATCAAGATCAAGAATTATTTTAAACACTTAGTGGCTACTTATCTTCAAACTGTCAGCCCACTGCGTCTTTTTCCATAAACAGCTGCAAGGATCAAGCAAGCTTTTATTTAAATTTTTTTAAACCGTAACAAGCTAGAGGGCTAATTAAAGGTCTCACATTTAAGTGATCTAATACTAACATAGGTGCATAGAACTAGAGATGACAGCATACTGAAGCATTAGGCAGGAAGAATCTTTGTAACACATTATTTAGTTCTAAAAACATCAAGCCTGATTGAAAACCATGGTTCTCCCACCATGGTTTTAAGGTGCAATGCAAAAAGAAATGCTGCAGAACTATAACTAGTCCAGCTGCCCCATTAGAGTGCCCACTGTAAACTGCTATAGTCCTGCAGCTTGTGCCTTCCTGGCTCTGGCTGATTTGGTTGCATTTTGCACAAGACTCATATCCCCTTCTGTTCAGTGTCTTGTTTTTATCCTGCTGGTGGAGTTTAGTGTTATCCCAAGGTAGAGTCTAGTGTTACCTGTTGATTTTCCTAAAAATGTCTCCTAGCGTTATTCTTCAATATAGTTTGCCTCAGCCTCTTTGTTAACTCAGTCAGGGAGGAAACACAGCAGCATTGCTGCTCAACTTGAGAGACAGTGCAGGGAAAAATACAAAAAAACAAATCACATGTAGTAGGTAAAGACGAAAGCTGCTTCCTCTTTGTAGCTGCCTGCAGCTGTGGGATATTACTGGGCACCAGCTGTGACCTGTTGTGTTCCGGAAGGCCCAGGCCTCTCCTTATGTGCATGTCCTGTGAGCTGCCACGTTGTCCTGGGCGGGCAGTTGGTCTGCGGCTACCTGGTGGATGCTGAAGCCCATAAGGATGGGCAGCGGGCAAGGATCTCGGCTCGCTGTACAGCACTGGCTGCGCTCCCCGGGTCCTGACTTGCTGTCAGCCCGCCTGGGTACCGCATAAGGCGGGGAGATGAAGATGCTCAAGGGCTGGTGGGGTTGAGCGAGTAGGTTCCAGGCTCAGCATGATGTGGGGTTGCCTGTGGTTGCTCTTCTAGCAGACTTCATCCTGTTGCTGTCCATTAGTTTTCAAAAAAAAATCTGCTTTGCACTCTGTCCTATATGAAATAAAAATAAGCACTGCAGCCTTGCTGCCATTGCTGTATTTTTGTCTGAGCTCACCAGGTTGGTTTGCTTTAGAATCTGCCTTATATTTAAATGTATTGATCTATAAAGGGTGGTGTGAGGGAAAAGGATACTGTTCTGCTAAAAAAGGTTTCAGGCTATAGATAAGGAAGTACTATTAAAGCAGAAACAAATTGCATTGTGCGGTGTGTGAACAGCTTATCTAAAGCATTTGGATTGTAGGGAAAGAATGAAAAACCTTCTGCAGCTGCTGAATTTTGTGGCCTGAGCGAGCAAGCTCCAGTGCTGAACTCGGGGTATTATCCGTGTGCACTAGCATCTCTTCAAAGCTTTCTCTGTTGTGTGCAGATCAGAACTTCTGGGCACTATTGCATTCTGTAAGTATCACTGTGTCGCTGTTGCCTTTTGGGTCAGTAATAGCATAAAGGAGGTGAGCACAAACCAAGGAGCTCGTGCAGAGCCCTAGGGAGGACAAGGCAACACTTTCCCGGCAGCAGCAGCATGTGTGTGTCAGAGCTGTCCTCTCCAGAGGGCCTTCCTATTTAATTCTCCAGGCTCCTCCGTGTACCCAGCGCCGGGAGCGCTCCAACCTCTGGCTCCTGCAGCGCTTGCAACCGGGGCAGGAGAGCAGGAG
This sequence comes from Eudromia elegans, assembly GCA_003342815.1. NCBI lineage: Eukaryota > Metazoa > Chordata > Aves > Tinamiformes > Tinamidae > Eudromia > Eudromia elegans. Next base: position 1,887,605 of record PTEX01000137.1, read on the forward strand.
TCCCAGCCTCAGCATTTCCCCATGTGCTGCATAGGAGCGGCTCCGGCTCCCAGTGCTTCCTGTGCCACAGCAGCACCGTGCGGGAGTGAGGAAGAGCTGGGAGCCACTGCGGGGCCCCCATGTGTGCCCAGAGCTGTGCCTGCCGAGTGCTGGGACAGCCTCCACACGGCCTCACCCCAGGAACGTCCCTACTGTGCTGAGAGAGGGTGTGAGGCACCAGCACCCTAGCGGGCCGCTTCAAGTACTGCCCTGTGACCACTCCAGCGCTGCCCCAAGCTGTTCTCAGGGCAGCAGCCCTTCCAGGCAGAGCAATGCGTGCCAGCTCTCAGCCCAGGAACTTGTTTGTGTCACTGACTCTCATTGAGGCTGTGTCTCCTCGCGCTCCAGCAAGTGATGCTAGTGATGTTCTGCACCCGCCACGGAGAGCTCGAGCACCCACGCTGCGCTGCTCCCTGTGCTTTGGCTGGTGGGCCAGGGGCTCTGGCGGGGCTAAGCACAGCTAAGCAGCAGAGCAAAAGCTGCTGGACGGCAAGACTATACAGGATGAAATACAGACTGTTAAAGGACTGATTTATTGACATACAAGTAAATAGCACAGATAACACAAGCCTGCATGATTCCACGGGGAAGCAAAGTACCCTTGGTCAAGTCTATCCCACCTTTAGATACCTAAATGCAGCCTTGCTAGAAGGGGGAGAGGTGGCCTGCAGTGCTGCTTAGGAGGGTGGGTTTTGTGTTTTAATCACGATTAAGCTAGAACAAACTTCCCATGTAACTTCTATCATTCACATTGTGAAATCAAACACCAGGGAACCTGAGCACGGACCCCACTGGCTTCAGCACACGGCAGCACCCCTAAAAGAACCGCCGGGCTCAGAGCCGAGGTTCGGCACCTTGGGCACCTCGAACCCTCGCGCTATTGCAGCAGTCTCCAAAGAGGTCTTGGTTCATTTATTTATTTATTTTAATTCAACTTTACACACACAAAAAAAAAGGAAGAGGGAAAATCACTTAAAAAAAAAAAAACACAACTAAAGATTAAAATCGCTCTGGTAATCACAGAGTTTAATGTTTGTCTTACATTTTTATACAGTATAACTTGTATGAAAAATGCTTTCCAAACCATAAAAAAATCTCAGGAAGGACAGAAAATTATTTTTCTTAAGAATAAATTGTAATATTTACTCTGTCTGAAAAATGAAAGCACAAATAACATGGTGTTACTTCTAAATGTTCAAACTTGAAACAGGTTGGTTAGAGTATGATGTACTTATTTATAGCAAACATATGTCTTTGATTTGACAAAAATGTAGTATTAAATGTACTTCCATTTTCCAGAGATTTAGATAACTTAATATGTATTTAAAAATTAACTGTAAAGCATGCTTTTTAACTAAGCCAGCTTCATGAGGTTGTACATTTATCTGCATATTGGTTAATAAATAATCTGTGAAAGAAAACGAATCAGCACCAAAATTAGCTTAAAAAAATTGTTTTGCAAGGAAGTGGAAGGGCAAGAGAAAAACACAGGAACTGCCTTTTTTTTTTTAATGAGTGGGAAAAGTTCATGAGAGATTAGGACGAGGTAAAATCTTAATTTGCCATAAACTGAGATCTGAAAACTTAAATACAGTGAGCTTTCTCAAACTCTACAGATATTCTTACAGAGTTAGTTTTTAAGTTTTTCATCGCCATTGAAACCTTGTGCATTTCCTATATGTTTCACTTAAAACAAGGTGTTGACATCAAGGATACAGTTATCAAATTAAGGTGCAGCCTCTTCAGAGGAGTCTCGTGTACCGCGCGCTGCCTTCAGACTGATACTTGACAGTTCCCCCTTGTGAACAGCTCTGACTCGCAAGACAAAGAGCAATTCTCGAGATTCCTTCACAATCTTACAAACACGTGAAACGTTCAATTTCCCCATTTGACCCATTTACAAGGAAACTTGCTCCACTGGGGCTTAGCAGCAAAAATAACCAGCTCAACTGCTCAGAGCTGTATTATATTCCCCCATTGGCTTACAGTGTATGCAATTCATATCTCACTATTGCTCTCATCTGATAATAGCGAGCCTTGTGAAAAACAGGCAGAGATCCTGTGGCTGTAAAATTATTTCTATGTTAATTTTACATATTTTTAATTTATTCTTTTACAAAGATGGCATTTTCCCATTATCTGACATCAGTGAGATCAGAAATTACGGAAGGTCCACCCATAAGTACCTTCCAAAATAATTATCTTTCGTGGTGCTTTAAGGATGGAATTAAGTTTATTTCATTTGTAACCTAGGAGCAGTGAATCATTCAAGTATCAGTAATGTTAGTTCTTAAATGTTTTGCTCAAAGGTAGTACAAAATATTACTATAGCAGAAGAAACGGCATCCCGGATCCTGAGGTTCTGTGAGAATTCCTTCACCTTCCAGGGCCTTCTAGTCCTAGTAGCCTTTAAGCGATGTCAAATTCTCAGTTCAGTTTTCTAGAAGAAGAACCAAATACATTCATTAAGTTAGCTTCACTTGCCTAAACACCTGAAATCAATCAGCTTTAAACCGAATCAAGTTTCAATGGGAATGCTTTCTAATCAATCAAGCAGAACACTGCTTTGAGACACCCTAAAAACTCCTCCCTTAGGTTAAAAAAATCTCCTTTTAAAGACAGCACAGCTGGCACTAAGGGATACAAAATAAAAGCATGAAGAATTCTGAACCAGGGATGAAATTCATTACTGCTTCTGACTGAACCCAGAATTTGATTCAGGAAGGGCTTGTGCTTTGCGCTACTGAGGCCAGAAGAGATGATGAAGAAAAGATCTGCAAGAGCACCATTCATGGAATGGAAACATGACAGGGTCGCTCCAGAGCTAAGGACAAGGCAACGGTTCGAGGCATAGGAGCTCCATGTAGTACAACAACTGTGCTGGTTTTTAAGAAATAATTTTGTGCTTGCTGATAAAATGGAAAGCTCCGTTTACCAATGCAGAAAGAAAGGAAAACACGTGGAACTGCCTAAAACCCTTAACAGGGATGTGTCTGGTTTTGTCAGACAACGCAGATAATGTCAGTACTGCCACATACAGCTCTGAGACAGGGCATGAGAGCAGACTTGAAGCCTGGCCAGTGTTGTTTACTGTAGGAGAGAAAACCATTAACATGAACTTCCAAGTATGAAAAAGTCACAATCTAAGCTAATTGTAGTAAAACCTACATATACACAAGCAAATGCAAAGGGAGGAAAAAAAACACTTAAGAGCAAAAGGTAATTAGCACATAATTATGCTAGAATCAGGTATGAGGCCTAAGTAAATATGCAACAAATCGAGAGTATCTGTTTGATCTTGCAATGCTTGCAGAGGTTGGGAAATAAGAGTAGAATTCCTCTTCAGCTGAAGGGAGCCAAAGCAGACATAGCAAAAATACTGTAGCAAGTTGGCAGGAAATGTTAAACATGAAGTAAGTAAAATATGGGAGGATGAATAGGGGGAAGATCTTTAGCAAGCAGTGAAATTGGCTTGGGAGGATACTGGGAGGGAGAGAGTCAAAGAACGCCCACGAGACACCTTCAAGCTATCCAGTATCAAGTGCTTAAATCTGCTCGTTGAAATGATCTATTTTGCATCACACTCCATGGATTTAACCTCAGCCGCCTTTACTGAGCCTGCCACACACAGTCAATTAAGAAGTTGCCCTGCTGAGAGCAAGTCTTTACCTTCTCTTTCTTTGAAGATATACGTGCACCAGCCACTGGGCAAAGAACGGCCATACAATAGCAAAAGCTAAAACACCGGGAGAAATTTCAAAGGGCCACCACGATGGTTTCTAGGGAAAACAGAAGGAATTCTAGTAAGCAGTCTGCACATTCACACTGAATAGTACACATCATTCATAAACTCTTCAAATGCTAAAAGTATCAAAGCAGAAAATATCAGTAAGTAGAACGTAACGAGAAAATGGAAATTACAAGATTCACCTGTCTAATAAATTCTTCAGATACATTTTATATCTTTGCATCTGTTCACACTACTTTTAAACAAAAAATTAAGAACAATACTTTACCTTGCCAGAGGCGGCATGGTAATTTGATGGTAGTGTTGCAGATCTTGCCTACAAAGAAAAACAAGGCTGTTAAGTGTCAAAAAAGGAAATTGCAATTCAAGTTTTTTTGGATTCTCAAAATGAGAAAATAAAGTCCTTCACCTTGCTAAGCATGTGCCGTTTGAGACAACGGGGACACGCTCCTCCCTGCCCATAATCCCGGCCAGGTAAAGAAAGCTTTCCCCTAACTTGGCTATAGACCCTCCCCATGTAACCTACCTTTCACCACCTAGTTTCCAGTTTGCCTGTTTCCAGTTTGCCTGTTTCCATTACTCTATAATATTTTTATCACATTTTTACATGTTAAGAAACAAACAATAACAACAAAAAGAAAAGATTGTCACTTTCTGGACCTCTACACTTGTTCAAGGCTTCCCTGCCCTGGTTGTGATCTCAGCTTCCTCAAGCTCTCACCAGCTTCAAGGCAGAGTAGAAATACTGACAGCCATGTGTGCCCGTACAGTTTTTAGACTGGTCTATATGTAGGTGGAAAACTATTGTTTTAGTGTGACTTCAGCTACAGCTGTTGTCATGTCATGAAAGAGGCCACGTCCTACATCTTCCAGGCTGCTCCAGAGAACCACAAGTAGGAAAGACTCACGGCTGCTCCCATACCCACTGTGGTAGTTTCACAGAAGCAGCGCCAGCAGTTTCCTACGTCTTTCTTAATCAATGTAACTTCAAGCTGGAGGCTTCCTGACCCTGCTTCTCCTCTGATAAGGATGCAACAGGAACTGCTGGGAAGACATCTTTTAATACTTCATATATAATTTGGACCAAAAAAGAACAAATTTGGACCAAATTTTTAATTCTTGATTAGGTACGATGAAGCAAAATGACAGCTTTAGTAAATCCCTTTCTCTGTCTGCCTTAGAGCTGGTGCATGTGCAGCCCACAGGGTACTGCTTGCACAGCTTTACAATCCTCGAGGAGATCCAAAGCCATCTCTACAGCAAGGCAAACAAAAACATTTTTAGAACCATTTGCTGGTTTAAGTATATTCCCATTTTATTCTCTTAACCATACCAGTAAGTGCGAAACTAAAACAGAAAGAAAAGAAACCGTTTCAATAAAAACCCACTCTTGCTTAAATTCCTTTTGACTACCCAGTACATATGAGGTGAGATTCCAAGAAAACTGGATTACTCTGGGGGAGAAAGAGTGTTATGAAGAATCCAGCAGATTATGGACTCAGGAGTTCTGCCTACAAACATTTACCAATCTGGAAAGTCAAGATAATTTCTTAATGCCCTTGAAAATGCTTTGAGGTTTACTGCTTGACAGATATTATGTGGAAATAGATATTACTAACAATGACTATGGACTCTCTGCACAGCAACTGTATGATGTGTTCCCTCAAGTATGATAGGGATTAGTCTGCCAACAAAATCTGCAAAGCAATAGGGTTAATTTGTAGGTCAGAATGCAAGTTTTTACTAGCAGGTACAAGAGTCCTGCATTGTGCTGCTGTGGGTAGGTACTAAGAGCTGTGTGTAAAATTTTACCTTGAAACACATTACAGAAAAATACCAGAAATTCCTCTGCACACTAAATATGAAATTTTAGAGTGCCAGGCATGGAATTGCGGAGGGAAACGGGGTGCAGTAGAGGCAGGCAGGGTTTAACGGGAGGTGCGGGGCCGCGCGGGGCTCACCTGGGCGGTGGCAGCGGCCGCCTCCAGCGCGTGCAGCCGCTGCAGGACGCCCTGCATGTCCTCCTGCAGGCGCAGCAGCAGCAGCGCCAGCTGCTCGTTCAGCCCGCCCCGGGGCCCCCGCTCCGAGCCCCAGCGCTCGCCGTCCCCTCCGGCGCCCGTCTGGCCGCCCTGCGCGCCCTCGCCTGGCGCCGCAGGCCTGTGCCCTGCGTGCAGGAGGAAACACACTCGTGAGACACACAACAAGCCACCATCCCGCACGAAAACGTCTGCTCCCACCATCACGCGCGGCATTTCATCCCTCCCCGACCCGGTTCAGCACTTCTCACCATGGGCTGCATTTATAGGCAGTATTTGTCTAGAAAAAGCAGAATGGAATATAGTGCTGCTCCTAAACTGAACTATTTAAATGTGTTAAAAATCTATCAAAGAGCCTCATTAAATACAGAACGTCTGGACTGTTAAGTGATTACTTCATCTTGGGCTTTTAAGACCATATTAGATAGTAGAATAATCACTCAAAAGCATGGCTAGCACTGCAATTACATAGAAAACTATGTTGGCAATACACCTCCAAAATGTTCCACGGTTTCAAATAAGACAAATAAGTTGAAGGATAAGGTAGGCCAAAAGATGGTGCTTATTCAAACACTCCCTAGCATGAAAATATCTTTTCAGATTATTATTTTCAAGGAAATAAATATGGCACGTGCAATACCTCTCCCTCTTCTGACACCATAGAAATCCACTTTTTCTCCACCTTTCTTTTCCTTGTGAGGACCCCCATTATTGGCTTTGCCATCTTCTCCTCCACACTTGACTTCGCCTTTTTCTTGAACTGCTTCCTCTGCGTTGTTTCCAAGTTGGAGACACCCATGTGACATGTCAGCAGGTCCCGGAAAACCTGTATTTTCTACCAGAAGACTGTGATCTACATCCAAAGAATGTGATGAAGGCTTTAAGGATCCTTTGGCCGATGTGATGATCTCCAAGGGCTACAAATTAAATTAACGAGTAATTACGTTCAGTAAAATGTGACCGATAATCAATAAAAAAAGAAGTATCATCTCCTCTTTCACTTTAAGAAAATATTTTGCCCAGCACCAAGACTTCTCTGTTAACAGGAACGATATCTTCCCCATAGAACGGGCTCATTAATATCTAGTGGTCCTTTTCAGATTTGAAAGGTTACCCACTCATTTGAGGCAAATATTGAACAAATACAGAACAGCTGTAATACTTACAGCTGCACAGGAAACTACTTCAGACATTTCTGAAATACAGTCATATGTAATAACCACCAAAACTGAACTTTGAAAAGAGCTGGAAATGTTTCCTTGTAAGACTGGTGTCGTCTCACAGGCAGTGAGGAAGTTTCCTAGCTCGAAGTGGGAGCCCCAGTCTGCAAGTCGTTCAAATGTGTTCAAAACTACCTGTCTGTACCTGTTCCTTTCAAATAAATGAATAAATAAAGTCCTAATAATCTTCCATCTCTCAAAGCCTGTGACATAAAGGAAGATATTAAAAGCGGAAGGTATGTACGTATTAGTAAGGTCACATGTGCCAGAACAAGATTGCCATAACGTGGTACCAGCACCACTCTGTTCAGGGCAAGGACAAGTGTTTGCACAGCTACGTGAAGGAAAAATAATCCAAGGAAGGAGTGAGGAAGTGGAAACTGCTGCCCAAATCCTGCTTGTCAAATAGCAGTTCTTAAACCCACAGGATCAGTGTTAGGAAACTGAATTTGCTAAATCTTTTGCAATAAAAATATAGTTGAAATTATCACAGAACTTTTTCTAGCTTGCATTAGATAATCCGTAATTCTAATTTTGTTTTTATTTACATTAACCTGAACATTTGTAATTCTGTTCAAGCCTGGGTCTTTTCTCACATTGGTTGGGAAATCTGACAAATTATCCACCCACCTCAGTTAAAGACTCTCAAACAAGCTCATATGACACAGAAGACAAATGGGCAATCACCTACCTAATGCAACTTGCAGCACTTCTACCCTTTCCCAACGTGTTTCACTATTGGGTAAAATTCTGAAGGACTAAAAGGAATTCTTGAGGTCCTCAGGAAGTAGCTGAGCAAGAGAATGCTGCAATATCACAGTACTCACTGGGCTTTCTGAGCCCACCTCCTATTCACAGATTCTTCCTCAGAATCAGGAAAAAAATGGGTGTTTGGGCACAACGGACAAAGTCCATGCTTAGGCTGTACCTCCTTCAGAGTCCTGAGCAAGTAGGCCAATTAAGATCACAATTAATAAAATGAATAAGAGCACAAATTCAGGCAAAATCAAGCCAGCAGAGTTGGTGCCCACTCCTCCTATAAAAGTCAGAAGTATCTTAGAGTTGAAGAAAGCAGAAGAACTTCTGGAAATTATCATCTCCTCCCACTTCTTTAGACCTAGGCTGCTTTCCAGCCACCTACTTAGGCTCACTCCTTGTTCACTCTGAGAAACAACTGCAGAATTCATGAGGCTGGAAGAAGTGAATGCAAGAAGCACAGTTGCAAAGCTACTCCCTTGCTTCTTAGGGTAGCTGGATTCCGTCCAGACACATGTTGCAAGGCCCTAATCCCACCTGTGGACATAGCTGCTCTTGATTTCATTGTGCTGTTACTTTTGGCACATCTCCCCTTCTCCTGAATGATCTGAGGGCAAAATTTCAAGGCTTTTAGATCAGTGGCAACCCAATTGTAAAGACTAACAACAAAAAGAACAGAAATAGCTCTTTGAAGAGAAGAAAGCTATCCATGAGTTACCTCATTTACATGTGCATTTTAATGTTCAGCTTACAAGATAGGAACATCTTAAAAAGCAACCCATCAATTGCAAAATGTTTCTAGAAGCACTGTATTCTCTTACCTCTTCTAGCCCAAGCTGCTCCATGGAGTCACAGTAAACTTCACTGTCTGAATCACTAGTTAAGTGCGGAGTCCCTGAGATCTCTTCAGCATTCTCTTCATTTGCACCTGCACATAAGGGAGGTAGACATGCACACAGGCTTTCTAAATATGCCAGTCCTGGCAAACAGTAAAACAATGAGTTAAGATATCCAAATGAGCTTCAACTCCCGCCCATTTCACCTATTATTATCGTTCTAAAGGTATACTAAAAATAAAAGGATTATATTAATACAAGAATTATGTTCAACTTTTACCACTGGGAAAACTATAACTCATGTTGATGTTTGTTTTATAGGATGAGAGTTTTATTTCTATCTTGCTCATTCTGTTCCCCTTCCTAATCTTTGTATGGAGCAGTTTTGCTTTAAGTTATCAATGAATTCTAAAATTATGTATTTAGACATCACTTTCACCAACTATGCTTTTATAATAAGTTTAATCCTTGGGAACAACAAATACAGATATTAGTGATTTTCATTTCATTACACAGTAGCTCTCAAATCAAATAGTATTTGCACATATGACATAGCGATCTTAGAATAAAGGAACTGTGTATTTGGCCTCCCTCTTGAATCTACTTTTTCAGTAAAAACAAACAGAAAACACCAAACAAATAGGCAATCGTAATTTTATATTGCTATTACATTTGATTAATATTTTAGAAATTCTTTGAGATTCTATAAATAGAAGACCTGACTGCTTGGTTATGCATGCCAGGATCAGGAATTCAACAGAAACAATATTTTCCAAACAAAACGTATGAAAATTACAACATAGTTTTGCAAGGACAATACCTTGGTGACCAGTGTTACTTGTTAGCTCTAGGCTTTGCTCTGTTTTCTTTATTTCTTCTTCCACATTCAAGCCATTCAGGGCAGATTTGGTCTGGATGCCATTCTGCAGATCTGGGAGAAAGTTCTCCTTAAAACAGCCATTAGTGACGATACTTTCCAAATCCTTAGCAGCTGCTGAGTCTTGCTTCACATTCTTATATTCTGTAAAAGAACAAGAAAATGCTGCAAATAGAAATGTAGGTACATAATAACTCAAAACATATTTCGTCACATACCTAACCTTCTGATAGGCTATATTTTCAATGTACCTGTGGAACAATATATAAAAATTCATGTAGATTCATATTCAGCAATAGTCTATAGGAATAGAATATTCAGGAATAGTTCTTATAAAAAGTGTAAATATATTTTTTACTTTGCAAAAGGCAGAAATGATCATTTAAACATAGGTAAGCAAATCTACCACATGTCTCATTGAAAAATTAAAGAATTACCATGATGTCCCTGGAGAGGGAAGAAAACAGCACAGATTTCCAAAAGCATAACTTCATTTGTTTTCTATTTGAGACTGGTATTTTCTCAAAGCTCTTTAAGAACCCCCCCTAAGCAAATCTCGCTGTTTTGTTTTCTCTGAAGAAAATAAATTTTAACTTCTCCTGTTCCGTGCCATGGATCCACTCTCGACTACTACAAACGACTGGCAACAAAGCCCAAAATAACAGAGAGTGCTGTAGACCTTCAGTTAATATACTATTGGGACTTCTTACATGAATCAAAAAATTTCTGTACAGGATAGCTCAAAATTTTTTTTAACCTTTTGATGAGGTCATTTTTCACAAATGTATCTATGTGAATTCACACAAAATTCTCCTAGAGAAATACAGCATTCATGATTCTTTGGGATTTTCTGCCACTTAGATGGGCAAGAATAAGTTTGAAGGAAACTGTTGCACATCTGGAAAACATACCCTTTCCATTCAGCTGTATTTCTTTCTCTTCATCTTCACGAAGCCCTTCTTCTTCTGATTCGGCTCCACTGTCACTACTTTCAGCTTTCCCATTCACTGCCTTCATATTTGGAGTGGAAGTCATGACATTACTAAGGTCTAAGCAAGCATTCGAAGGGAAAAAAAAAAGCATTATATATTAAACCGACCATTATATATATTAAACCGACATAGGTACACCCCCACCACCACCTCCAAAGTATTAATAGTTCCACAAAAATATTTCCATATTGGAATATATTCCAAATAATGCCAGATCTAAATCTGTATATTTTCCTTAATTATTTTAAAGGTTTCTCCTTTGTGGCTCACCATAAAATTTGTAACTATTGGCAGCGTTTCTGCCAATCCTCCTCCTAACTACCCCCAGTGTTCCTTAGGAAGCCATCTGAAAGAGAAGGCAGGTTGCTTTCACTATAACCTCCCAGATTGAGACTGTTACCTATATTAATAGTGAAGTTACATTAATATTTTTACCTAGGTTTGATGTGGCCATTTTCTTTTAATCCTAGGATTCAATATTTATATAGAATGTTCCCTTTTGGGATGAAATGCTTCAAAACTGCTCTCAACTCAGAGGTGAGTTTTGAAACATTCAATTCAATTATGTAAGTAATAGAAGTCTAAGAAGGACAAATATAATATCCTAAGCATTTTTCTCCTGCAGCAATTTAAGCAGGCACAAAATGTGGTAATAAGATTTATGCTTATACAGATCTTTATCTGGAAAAGTACATATGAAACTCAATGCATAGGCACAGATTTCAGTGAGATGATGATGATGAAACATATACACTGAGCCTTTGTTTGCATGTCTAATTAAACGAATATTTAAAAAACAAGTCTCCTTGAAATAAACATTTAACAAGATTCAAAGCAACTGCTAAATCCGTGGTTTCCATTTCTGTGATCAGTTCAAGGATCATGTATTACAATTAACAATTATTCACTACACAAAGAATTGAGAAGTACAGTTTCTTTTAAAATTACCAAAAACTTAAGGGGCAATTCTATCACCACAGAAATTAAAACCCAAGCATTTATATCGCTAGTGGTGCTTATTTAAACCTTAGGCATAAGCACAGAGGACTGAAGTACAAAAGGACACAGTTACAAGGGGACACTTGCCTATTTTGCCTGCTGCCTGCAAGGCCGACCTCCATCCATTTTAATTGCCATCACCGCAGCCATTTGCATAATTTTTACATTACTTTGTCAGAACCTCCAAAAATTAATTCCTATGTTTAGGCCTCACAGCAAAAATATATCCAATCATTCCAGAGTGGCTAAACCAGCTTTGCTGCTTTCTTTGCAATGTGGTAATTTAGTGTTAAGTGTTTTCTACTTTAAATCTTGCCGGGAAGAGGCAAGCTGTCATCCCACATTCTCCTTGTTTCCAGGCTTACCCAAACGGCTGCAAAACAAACTGGCAAAAAAAAAAAACCACCCCCACAAAATTACTCCACTCTCTCCATAGACCTAATTAATATGTTAAGTATCTGGATCACTTTAGTTTTACTGGGAGATGGGGTTTCTTTGGGCACTCTGCATCACCGCTTAAGATTGATTTAACTTTTAACTCAAAAAAAAAGAAAAGCAAATGTTTCTGTGTTGAGAAGTTCAGAAGAGAGACCCAGTAAAACCTATGGTCTACTTTGAAGACTACAAGACCCTTAGTGATTATACAGTCATTTTCTCCTTATTGAAGAACACTTCTGGCTTGCAAGGATTTTTTTGCACAAAGAAAACCCCTGTCATATTCTCATAAGCACGCTCCTTTTTACTGTGAAAAGCAATTCTAACGCTGCTTCCCGTCCCCCCCAAGAAGCAGCGTGGGCAGGTTAACACAACAGTTCAGATCTCACTGTATAAACACCAGCCACAGTCTCAGCTCTCTTGAAATGGCAGGGCAGGCATCGCTTTCCCTTGGAAAATGGGGGAACACCCTATGTGCCCCACCTGATTGTGTGGGAGTAAACGGGAAAGACGAGCTCAGAAGCCCTCCTCACTCTACCCGAGGTACTATAACATATAACTTAGACCGTAACCTGCTGCTTTCTGAAGTGAAGGTCTTTGAACATTCAACAGGCTCTCTCTTAATTTAACAGATGGGGATTTCTATCTCGCCATAAACTCAGTGTGAGTTTTGCTCCCCAGTTGGGAGTTTGGAGCTTCACCTCCTCTATGGATCTGCCTCAGCTAAGCACAAGGGTCATTTTGTAAAAAATCCTAGTAGGCTCCCTCTGTTCATAGGCCCCTCAAACATGTTTTATTTTTTGAAATACGTTCTTAACAGGCACATAAATCTTTCACAACGCTAACAAGCCCTGCTGAGAGCCGATTCACCCAGTGCAGCGTGTTCACAGGGGCCACACGGCCTTTCCTCCTCTGCAAATCCCAGTCTTCTACACAGAGATCTCTTCATGCTCCTACGTTTAAGTGGTCTCAAGCTCTGTGAACGTTTGTTTCAAGCCCCACGGAGATCCCTACACTGCACAAAGCTGCTCTAATCATCAGGCAACTACCATTCTTGCCATCGGAGCCTCATGCTGAATTCACGCTTGTAACTGATCCAGGGAGGCTCCCTGCCTCAGTTTCAGGTTTGTGTAACTGTTCTTGCTTACGAAACTCTCCACCTCCTTTTTCCAACGGAGGTATCCCAATAACACATTACTCACGGGGAGGAGCACATTTCAAAATTCAGTTAAGTCTCAGAAACCTTTTTGGTATTTGTCCTTTTACACTGGCTTTCCAACCAAAAGGCTCTTTGAAGAGCCTATGGAACAGGCACTACTACAGATCTGCCATCAGCACTAAAGCTCTGAGCACTGTCTCCACACGTGCTTCAGTAAATTACAGCACAGATACAGATAAACTAGTCCTCAGTTACAGCTGTGCTGCCGGAAATAGGCTACACTCTGCCTGCATCCTTAGGCATGAGGATTACACCTTCCCATCTGGGTTTGCTTAAACGGATTTTTCAATAAACAACAGATATTTGCTGGTCCAGTTGGTTTGGACTTGACCTCACTGAGGAGCACCCGTGTGAGCAGCTCGGAGGGCAGACTACCCCAAGTGATGCCTTCCAAAGGCTCATCTGTTTGTCCTGAGAGGAGGGAGGGGAGCACATGGCATCAGCTGGGATCAATAACCTCTTCAGCGGGAAGAGCAGGAGCTTCTATTCCCTCATTTCCTTCCCCTCTTTTTAATATAGCGCACTACAAAGAAAAAATTTAGGAGACCAGCATGCCCCATAACATCTGTTCTGCATTTGTGATGGGCTGCCATCACAAATAAAACAAGCAGAGATGGGGAAATAAAGATATTTATAGTTACCACTGCTTTATCGCTTTTAATTTCAAACGCATTGTGAGTTTGCAGAAAAATGCACCCCCTAAACTCACACATCTTAGCGGTCAGATTGTCCTCTAGCTACTGTTTTACCTCTTCTGTTGTTTAATCTTCCTAAACCTCACTGCAACACAGGAAAAGATGAAAGCGATCTCCTTTTTTTTTTTTAATATACCTTCCAAAGCCTTGTTTTGTCCTCAGTTTTTCCTCTACTTTAACACAATAACCTGCTGATAGGAACAAACACAACGGCTGCTCCTTAAATATGTATATTAACTTGCAAGAATCATGTTTAGGATTACAGAGCTGTCCTCCTGAACCTTTGTGCTTTTCCTCTGACCAACAGCCACAGACATTTCCTCACATTCATACCTATCACTGGCATCTGCTCTCTCAAATTTTCAAAGTACCTTCCGTGTATGGAAGGTTATCAGATTCTTTGGTTGGGCTGGATGTGCCTCGCTCCTCCCCATCACCCCTGAGATGCTGGGGCAGGGCAGGAGCTGCCCAGTCCGTGTCCCCAGCACCAGCAGGGAGTTCCCCATTCGCCACCAGGCATGCAGAACAGAGTCACCAGCCCCGTGTCCATCAGTTACTCGGTGCAGCAAAAGCGATGGAGCCAAGTTTTGTCAGCTTACTGCCAACACCCTAGTCATCTGTGCAACACACAGGTGGGTATCACGTGTTTATGGACGTCACCACGTCATCGTGCCCCTGGGAGAATGTGCAGGGCTCGCTAAGGTCGCCCTCGGCGCAAAAGGCATGATCAACCCTCGGAGCTTTCATTCTGCAGAGGAGTATTACGCTCTACCTGTGTTTTGCAACGGAAAACACAGCAAAAGACAAAGCTAGGGGAATCAAAACTACATTAACAAACCGACCAAATGACCAACCATCCAAACACAAACAAGCAAACAAACAAACAAGGAAAACAACAACGACAAAAGAATTGTTGTTTATAAGCAAAAGAAAATCATACTGCTGGGTCATTTATAGTCCACAAATTCTAGTCTGTAATGACAATATAGCCAGAATCAAAAGTGATCCCTGTCCCAGTCCCATGAGAAAAAAAAAAAAAAAAAAACACAAACAACCACTCCAGTAAATAACAAGCAGATTATGTATTTTCCTCCCAACTGCTCCAGGACTACCAGTTGAAGAGCTTTAACAGTGCCCTTTACAAACACAGTCTCACAGATAACATGGGCAGTTGCTTTTCCCCTATCTTTGAAGCTAAGATTAGAGTCATGATTTTTGCTAGCACAGTGTTTTGTATAAAACACAGGCCC
This sequence comes from Eudromia elegans, assembly GCA_003342815.1. Classification (NCBI taxonomy): domain Eukaryota; kingdom Metazoa; phylum Chordata; class Aves; order Tinamiformes; family Tinamidae; genus Eudromia; species Eudromia elegans. The sequence continues at coordinate 1,902,707 of PTEX01000137.1, forward strand.
ATGCTGGCTGGCCACTTTTCTAAAAGCAGTAAAATAAAACTACCTACGCCTGCTCTTCCGCAGCCTTCCATAGCTCCGCTCACATTCAACACAGCTGTGAGGAAGCTGGAGTTCAGCGCTCTCATCATGAAATCTTAGCTACAAGTCAGACTTGCAAGATATGAAAGACCTACATTTTACAGCTAGTGGGTACGTCCACTAAATTATTATGTTAGCAGAACCTGGAGAGCTTTTGACAGCCGCTCTTGCCATTCGCAGGCTGAACTGTCATTTGGCAAGAGAAAATCCAGGGCCAGTGACCCCTTTGGAACAAAAACTGAAGGGTTCTGTTGACTCAACACAGCACAAAACAGGACACAGGGTTTTCTTTTCAAGCAAAGAAGCTTCTCTCAGTTCCCTTCTCTCTCTGAAGGAGCTAATCTTTACTCTGCTGCTCTCTTTGTGCTGATGTCCCCTCTTTTATTGCTGTAGGAAAGCGAAAGGGGGGTTTTTCAGGCTTTATCTATACAGATAATTCTTCCTAATTTCTTCCATTGGTGGGCAGCACCTGCACAAACCCATCAGTGCAAAGGTGAATGCCAGACAAAGCAGCTGGGATTTGGACTGGAAAGCCTGTGGCAGGCACACATTGTAGCAGCACAAGCCACGGCTTGTCGAGGCAACAATCCTCATCTCAGTGAGACTTGCAACCAATTCTGGCACTTGCTGGCCCAGCCCTTAATCTCCTAACAGCCCCCTCCCATGGAGAAGCTACCTAGAGCATTTCAGGTGCTTCCAGAACCAGGCAAACTCCTGAGGCAGTAACCACAATATTTGTAAAAGTCACACCAGACTCCCTAAATAAAATCAGTTACTTTGATTACATCTGTTTTGACAAAAATAAAGGAGGAAACAATTAGAAGACAATTAAAAAAGAAACAAACCCAAAACTTCCCCCATCCACCTAGCAGCTTCGCCTCTCCCGCCCTTGCCCTGCTTCAGACTCATTGCCTCTCTTTGCTCCCGTGCAGCTACCTATACAACACATCCTACTAGGGCACAGCAGCTCCAAGGACACGAGGACTGCAATATTTTGTCTCTTCTTAGAGAGCCTTAAAGATTCACAGCCACTGAGTTTCTTAACAATCCTGGTGAAGGGGAAGGAAAGAAGTCAGTTTAGCAAGCACCTCTGAGCCTGAGCAAGTGCCTCATCTGTTTAGCAAGCAGAGGAAAAGTTGAGACTATGAAGCAAATGCAGAGGGTGTTTCACAAAAATAAAAGTAATAGAAACAAGTCTGCACACAAGCAGAAACAGCACAGCACCGAGTGCTCCATCACAAAGAAAGCTGTTGAAAATAATGCGAGAAGAAAACACAACTATTTGAAAAGAGAAACAACCTTTGGCTGCATAGTTTGAAAGTAAATAGTGGTTAAGAACAAGCGTTAAGCAGAAAAAAAGAACATATTTGCTTTTTGTTCCTAAGTGCAGTCCTCCCCTTGAAGCTTGCCTGCATCCTCCACTAACCCCTACCTTTGAAACAAAAATGCTTGCATGGCTTAGCCTGTTCTAAAAGAGTGCAAACTTCGGTGCCTACAGTCTTAGAGTTTTTAAAATGTGGCTCCTGTATTCAATATAGGAAGATGCTGAGGAAACGGATAAGCAGACTTTAACTGCACCTTTACAGCCCCTCTGCCCTGTAAAAGAGGGAAGAGGACAGTCTTCATTTGAGGCCTTTGCTGCCTGTGAGCCCTGCTGACTTCAAACACATGGCCAGGCAGCTCCAGAGGCAGAGCCCTGCATGGGCTCCTGGGGCTACCAAGCTGCACAGCCCATAGTGCTGCCGAACCCAGCACATGCTGCCTTGCAAGCACACGCTGCCTTGCAAGCACACGTCACTCCGCGTCAGTGGGAGCTATACAGCAGAGCTGGGAACAAACTATGGCCAGGACAAAATAGTGTTGCAGGATAATAAAAGTTAAGAGTATTATTATAATGCTGGAGCTTCCCTGGTTGGGAAGAGGGGGTTGGGAACAGTTCTAAAGGGGTTGAACAACCACTGCAGTGTGAAACTGGTGCCACTGCTGCAGGTAACATCTGGTGTTCTCTACAGGTTTACATCTGTACAGGTTTACAAAGAGTACTACTCAGCATAAAGGTACAGGGTCATCTTTATTTAGTAGTGTTCTAATGCAGATGCAATGTGTTGTCAGGAAGAGGAAAGAGTACACAAAAAATACGATTGAAGAAAGTGTGGACAATTCCTGGATACCTCGTTTAGTCTTGGAAGTGCCTTAATGTTAGGTTGTCAGGTAGCCCTCCTCCTCATGGTTTATTTGCATTCAGGATAAAGACAATATGCACAAACAGTCTCATGGAAACCACAAGGAAGACGAGCTGCCTTTGGAATTGTGGATTTTTTCACCCAGTATCAGGTCACTGAGTTGTGCCAGTTCTAACCCACCTTCACCTTCTTCACGTGCAACAAAAGCAAGAAATGAAGTCTTCTAAAGCTTGAACAGCAAGGTTTCTAATTCAAATTCACACAGTAACTGGGTTTTGAAGAATAGGCTTGGCCATCACATTTCTTTAACATTTATTAGAAGTGCAAAAAGTTAAAAGGTTGCCCTTCTAAGCAGTGATATTCCAACTAGGCACAGAGACCTGTCATCCTCTTACCCAACCTTCCTCTCCCCTGCTCCCCCAGCCCCTGCAAACAGAAGGGATCTGCAGCACCGTTATCCATTCTTTTCCGCGGCCCTGAGACTACCAAGTGTCCAGTGTCTTTGCTTGATGTCTAGTGCTTTAGGTACCTGAAAATAGTTTGTCAGTAAGGTTTTCTCTAGCAGGAAGAATTCTCCATTTTTCTTTCATTACCAACTCTGACTAGTATTCTGTTTCCCCAGAAATAAGGCATAGCACACCAAGTCTGCAGACTGCTACCCGCAGATCACATCAGAAATTTGTCCTAGCTGTTCATCAGTGGATGCTACCCATGATTTCAATGGTGCCATGTCAGGCTTCAGTGCTCCTCATCAAGGTGAGCCACAAGCTCTGTTGATTCAAGCACTGCAGTGGTCCATATTTAGCATTTTTAACAAAAGTGGAAGGAATAGAAATTCCAATTTAAAAGGCTGTGTTTTCTCTGTTGAGAGACCAAATCATCTAGAGATGCCACACCAGCCACAGACGATGTACATGAGTCTTCTGGACAATCTCTTAACTAATTCAAGGATACTGTTCATGCACTTTTGAGGAAGCTGCATGTAATTCTTAATCAGATAGCAATCTTCATACAGATAAAAAGTCCAGTGGTAAAAGAATGGAAGATGAACTCAAAGCAGCATAGGCCAGAAGGCAGGAGAGTACAATATGGAAGCAGGAGACTCAAGGGAAGGGGCCAATTTTATTCCACAAAAGCAGCTACTGAGTGTTGGGGTGGGGGAGCTCAGATAGAAAAATGGATGCACCAATGCCACAAAAAAATAAACATATGTTGATTTTCAGAGTATTGTCACCAATGTCTACACCACCTCAAACAGAGCTTTGTTATTTTGAGCAAATTAGTTATATTCACTAGGGCATATCTGGAAAACTAATGGTAACTAATCATGCTTCCACACTTCTCCGAGGTATTTTAAGATCATTAGAAGACCTGTATGATAAACACTAGCTCGTTCAGCTTCACTTTTATTCAGGGAATATGGTAAGACAACTGAAGAAAGAACTTCAAAATCTTAAATCCAACAATGAAGTTTTAACATATAACAATAGGATTCTGTAACAATTCTACCAAAACTCACTGTGGCACAGTTAGATGTTGCAGCTATAAAGTGTATGCAGGACAGCACATCACTAGATCTATGTCAGTGTTACTGCACTATGAAACTGAAATTTGCTACATTCAAAGTAAAAAAAAAAAAGTTTTTACTTGCATTTCCTTACGTTTAGGCTCTCTTTAAAATACACCTGTTTCAGTAACAGCTTCAGGATACTTGTCTCTTCTAAGTTCTGTGGTTCTCTGTTTGTCTAGGTAGTCACCTTTTTGGAAATAGCTTTTGGCATTGTGCCAGACACCAAGCAAAAGAAAATCCTTATTAGACAGTTCGCTGACCTGAATCTACTGATACTTTTATAGTCATGTCTGTCAGTCCCACTGTCAGCAAGCTCATTAGATCTCAGACATAAAGCATACACAGTTTTAGTTGAAGAAAAAAAAAGTCATCATGCTTTCAAAGAGGCCATTGAAAAACCTCAGCCATCATCTTTCCTCGCAGACAATGGGAAACTATTTCTATATCCTTCTGAAATATGATGGCAAAACTGAAATCAAAAGTGTGTTTAAGATGGGGAAAGAAAAAAGGCACATTCAAAAGTCATCTTAACTTCTTACTTCTTAAACCCATACTAAGCCAATTAATTTGTGCAATGGTCTAGTTTCTAAAGCTATTAAAGGTTTTAGCTCCTTGTACTCTGTTCAGATCTGAAGGAGTCAGATCTGAACAGCTATAAACCTTACACTACAACCTTATACACACCCATTACCTGTAACATAATATTTGTAATGATCAAAGCATTTTCACAATGGTATTGCTAAATAAAAATCATCGCACCAATCTTTACACAGCTGTGACACTGCTAGGTTTGCCACTTGTCAGAGATTTTAAAAATAGAGACACTCCCTTCTTGAACCTGAGCCATGGACAGGATAGGGTTGAAATTTTCACAAAACCAGTTTATTACTCGGCACGTATTAGAGAAAATATGATTTGAATAGTTTTATGATTTTCGGAGTGATTTTTTTGTCCCTATTTTCAGATTAGTTGGCTGATTGGATTACAGCTACATCAAAGTGTGGCAATGTAGATTGCAAAGTTTCTCATTTAAATAAAAGGGAATGAGAGATTGAGGGGAGGGGTTAAGTATCCCCTCACCTCCCTATGTTTTTTTAAAGCAGTTCAGAAAACATGTTGATAACCATGACTAAACATGTAGTTAGAGCTTTCTGGGAGTAACTTTGATTTGCACTCCCTCTCCTCTCTCTCTCCCCCACAAAAGAAAGATAAGCCTAATGAGGTGGCAAGCCCAGATGTCACAAGCGTTAGCAGAAGTTACTACAGCACCTAAACAATGGAAAAGATGAGATTTATATTTAATTCATTATTCCTACCTTCCAAATATTTAGAGACTTTCTCCATTCGAACTGCCGTATGGTAAGGAATAAATAGAAAAATGCAATGTTTAGCTTTAAGTCATTTATAGAAAGCAAGCCCCCCAAAATCTGGAGAAGTGATTATTAATAGTACAAAGGAAGTTATTTGTCCGAACCTGAGGTTAGGTCAGATCCTCTTTTCTTTTTATCTTCTACTATTTCATAGAACGGGCCTATTACTTGTAGTAATTCTTCAACCTTGTCCGTCATTGGCATACTCTCAAGTATCTGCACAAGTCCAAAATATGAAGCATCTCATGAAACAGCATTTCAATGATTCGTCACTCAACCAATTTCACAAATTTCTGGTCACAGTAAGACTTAGTAATATTTCACCCAGTCTCTTAACACATTATTCTGAAGCTTTACGAAAACAACGTATGCGAGCCATATTTACCAAATGAGAACTTTCACTACACTAGCTGTAGTAACTTTTTAACTTTTTTTTTTTTTTAATTGGGAGAGAGACAGGACAGGATTGCTCATGCATGTGTCTCCATTAAATAGACCTTTGTATCCATTACTTCATCATTTTTCAAATAAATAATCCAAAGTTGGACAGATTGCTCTGATCTGAATTCCTTTTTAGACACCCCTCCCATGGATAAAATGAAACTGAAAGACTTTTGTCAGATTCTTCTCTCAAACTTTACCATCTTTGATGGTATAAAGGGACCAGATCAAGAACTGCCCCATGAGTCCATCTAACTCCCTAGCTCCAAGTTACAGCATAACACACACAGCAAGCAAAATTTAAAATAAAGAATCCAAGCAAAAGATGACACAAAGGAAAAGAGTAGAGCAAAATAGGGACAGTGCAAAACCACACTTAGAAGGGCAAACTAGAATCAAGTTCTGCTCTTCAAGTGACTTGGAGCTTTTTTGATTAAGAAAAAAATAATAATTTACCAAACCAATACACTCAATCAACTGTTAGGAACAATCATGTTAGATCTTATATCTAAAATACACTTTTTAAGTAATATTAAGTTCTTAAAAACTTGAATGGGACAATAATGTAAGCCCTTTCAACGTAAAGCCTTGTTCTTCCTTCAACTGATGCCCTTTCTGCCTCTTTCACAGTAAGAAAAGGCTCAGGTACCAGTCAACTAACATCCCTCCTGCCCAAGAGTAGCTCCAGGAAAGTAACAGGAGGGGGAAAGAGCTACAAAGCACCTTGCTCAAATGAAAGCACTAAGCAGGTCCCTAAGAAACAAGGGCAAGAGCTTGAGCCTTCCAACACAATATGGCAGGAGGACCAGGCTGGTTAGCAGATAAGCCGGGTGACACTTGCAACCCAAAGATGCCAAGGAACAAGGTTTGCATCAAACTGCAGGCTTCTCCAATCCATTTAGTGCATGCCTAGAAACAATTCAGTCTATATTTGTTAGAGGGAAATAGAGTATTCCTATGGAGCTGCTAATGAGCCAGAAATGTTTTTGCTTTTCCCAAAACATCTTCAGTAGCACTGAAATAATAAAAATTCTGTTTTAGTATTCTCTTCTATTCCAACACACTCGTATTTACACCTATATTGTGCACTGTACAAATCTTAATTTAATACAAAATGTATGTTAAGAGCTTTGTAACTGGAAGTACTTAGATGAGAAGAAAAAAGCAAATACCCCAGAAAAAAAGCCAACTGCTTACTCATATAGTCACTGTGCATAATGTGCAAATTTAACATTTATAAATGTGAAATGTTATTATGCATCCAGAATTACCATTTTCTTCAAATGCCATAAAATGTATATATGAGGATATTTGCTTTAAATTAGAAACATCTTAGATGTTTCTTATGATAATGCATCAATACTTTATAACCTATTTCTAATATATGGTAAGACAAAATAATATAGCCAACATGTAAATAAATACTATTGTAACATAAAATTACAGAATGCCATTTTGTAGAGACAATTACCTTAAACAAACTGTCCTGAACTCGGACTCATCCTAGCCAGCTTTAAGATGTGTTTGTTCATCACCTACCAGCGTATCAAAATCTCACCCAGATATATTTTCCTCAACAGCCACAATTTTCAGGACTATCATCTGAGCGGTAAATATGCCAAAACAAGACACAATGTGCAAGTGCCATGAACCCATCCTGGAAAAAAATAATTGGAAAGATGGCAGCCTTATATATATATATCCCTAAATGCAATACTATGGTATGAACCTACAAATGGATTTTCCATGTGGGTACCTGTACAGTCTTTACACAGCAATGGGAGAACACCTATAGCAACACCACGAAGATTAGTGCAATATGTGCTGATATAACACCCCAGTGAATCTATCTGAAATGCATTTCCACTGACATTTCAAACAGAATCAGCTGGGTTGAGAAAGCTGAAGCTAGCATTTCAAAGATCAGGACAGAAGCAGCAGCATGCAGGGTGAAAAGATCCCCAGTTTTAAACCTGAGTGAGGCCAGATGTCATTTGCTCTCCAGCCCTTACACATAAGATGAGTAAAGAGGCAGAATATTTGTGTTTTGTTAGGGTCAAGCAGGGTCAAGCAGGAGATCTGTTCCGTTCCTTTACAACTCCACACATTATCACACATTAGTGCCTGTGATGGAACACACTCATGCACTGAGGAGAATAAGCCACTCTACTGACATATCAATCTATTTTGTAAAATGAGGTTCTAAAATAAAGAACAATTTCTTTTCTTGCCCCACTTAAGAGAAATGACTACAGTCTGGTGGAATTTTTGACCCAATGAAAATTAACAGAATTTGGCCTCCTGTGTTCTCAAGAGTCTTTTTTGTTTTTCCTATTTTTAAAGCAGCTGGTAACACCAGTATAAATAAAATCCACCAAAATTATGAAGGGATGGAGGCACAGGAGAGGAAACACTGGTCAAATCCCAGCTTCTTACCTAGTAAAAACATAGAAATTGATACAAGAATTAAGTGTTTGAGTAAGCCTGTAAGGACATTAACATCCCGACCTAGGAGAAAAGTCAGTCTACTCAGAGTGAAGCTGATATTTTCACTCCTTTATGCTAACCTCGTAATTCAATACAGATTCTAAAAAATGTAACTGTAGTGTCAGTAAAAAGGTTTAAACTGAAAGGGCCACCTAGAAGACCTGCAGTAGTGAAATGAGTTGGTTAATGAAAAACAAGAAACCTCAGCTCTGAATGTTTGTTTTGGTTAACTCTTTAATTCATGTTTAGCTTAATGGCTGAGCATATTTACAAGTTAGATGTCTATTCACAAAAAGTCAGACCAAAAAAACCAAATTAAACTGTTCTACATATCTGACTATACATAGAATATTTTCATGGTATGTGCAAAAGATTCAAGCTGAAGGGCTCTTTTTGAAAATTCAAAGACAATTAAGTTTATATACTTGATTATCCTCATCTGTCCAGCCATGCAAGAATTCAGAATGTATTTCTGGAGCGTTTTTCTCCCTCCTACCCTCCCAGGATAAGTATCTCTTACTTGTCTCAACTTTGTTAAAAACAGAGAGTCTGCAGCAAGTTCAGCTTTTGTTTTGTTGTTTCACTATAGCCTTTTACCATGATTTCAATACTATACTTTCTTTAACTCTGTCATTTAAGCTACATGACAACTAGTCTCCCAGAACTCTCATGTTTCTCTGAAAACAATCAAAATTCAACAGCTTTGGAGGGAAATAAAGGATTTTCCTCTCCCACAGACATGTCAGTATAATACTGAAACTGAACAAGCTTACATCGGGATTAAGAACTGACTTAGAGGTTCGGTATGTGTTAGAGAAAACCTCGTAGTCATTAATTTATTTCTGGGACATTAATTCTAAAAGATGCCTTCTACTCGTTAATAAACTTACCTTTTTCATTTCTTCAACATATGCTATCATGGCTTCTTCTTTGGACATGTCTCCCAAGGCACTCCAAGCATCCCTAGGAAAGAAAGCCACATACATTTTCAAAATTTGCAAGGCCTACTTGAATTATTTTCAGCTTGGCCTTAAGTAGGTCAGTTATATAATGCCGAAGTTTCTCTGATATAAATAAAATGAAAGGACGGTTTGCAAAGTCCAAACATATATTTTTTAGAATAATTAAACAGTAGGACACCAACAAAACAGCAACAAACTAAATAGCCTGAGTACTGAACAGTTTCTCATTGATCAGCTATGATCTAGTTAGCACTCAATAAAATATTAAGAAGCCAGGGCCTTATGAAAGGTACACGTTTCCCTTTTTATTTGGGCAACTTTAATTGGGCAATTTTTTCTTTTCAGATGACCTGTTGAAGAAAACTAACCCCAAATATGTTGTTAAACGTAACATACATGTATGTTTTGTATAACATTGTTTTATGTTATACAAGTTATACATACTTGTATGTTTTAGCTGAAAGTGTTTTAGAACAGCTTACCAAAAAGATGCGTGTCCATCTGAGTTTAGCATTTCCTCAAATCACACTGAACAACAAACTAACTAATGATAGCCTAGCGTCTCCCCTTCTCCACGTCTGGGATGCGGAAATTATAAACAAATCATCTAATATCATAGAAGGAATCTGTCAGAACAAGGGCTGGAAGAAAATATTTCTTTACTCAGTCTTGCATTTAACATTGTCCCTTCCTCGCTAGACCGTTCTGTCTCACCTTTTTGGAGCACAACTCCAAGGCTGGTGGCTCACATTTCAGCTACAAGCCACCAGGTGAGTGGAAGATTATAGCCATAGGCCTCTGTAAACACACTCCCTTCTCTCTCAGCTTCACAAATCAGGAAGAAAAGAAGTCTAAAGACTCACTCCACAGATCCTAAAAGACTCTGACACAATACTTAAGACAAATTATAATCATATTAAAAAGAAAAAAAAAGAGTTGATATGGCTTTTCAGACAGAGATTAGCAATTATGGGAAACAGAAATTTGCCCAACATGAGCAAAGCAGTTACAGCGTGAGATCCTGCCACTGAGCAGACAGATTAGAAAGATATGTAAACCAGACCTTGGCCTGAGAGGTTGAAAGCCAACATACCCGGTTAGAAAATAGGCAAGAAGTGCCTATTTTCTTCAGGGTCACATCATATACCGAAACCAGAGAACAGAGACTTTTGGACAGACACTTGTCCATATCAAACATTCCACAGAGCACCTATATTGCTACAGTGTGGGATGAACAGTGCAGAGATAATATGATGGGTTTGCCCAAGAAGAACCTGCTCACTTGCACAACATGAAGGAATGCTTTCACCTGCAGCTCTGAGAAGTCACTAATTACCTAAGGTAGAGAGGTGGAACACAAGAAACAAACAAACAAACAAACAAAATGAAGCTTCAGAGGACTTGAACATTCTTATTTAGAGAGAATAAACCAACTAAAGTCTTCCTCCAAGTGCTACTCTTCTAAATGTCTCAAAGCATTTAAAGAAATACCAAACAAAAAGTCCATGGTTCATGAACAATTACCATTTATATCTACCAATCGGATCCCAAAATCCAGGTCTTGGAATGTTACAGGGTCCTTGGGTTGCTTGCTTATAAAAACTATAAAACTTCAGCATCATTTCATTCGTTGGCTGGAATGAACCTAGTGAAAACATTTGAAAACACAATTTAATTGGCATCAAGAAACTTAACCAGTATGTTACAGCTCTAGGACTTCTGTGAGAAAACAGCCTGCAGCTCCCTATGGCCTAATTCTCGGGAGGACAAGTTAAGTCAATGGAGAATGTCCTCCTCCATCCTGAATCAGGCCCACGAAGAATATTTATCTTACAGTTTCCTTGCAGAGTTTCAGACCAAGTGCAAGGGACTATCACTTTTTTTAACTGAGAAGACTAAAATTAGAAGTAACAAAGTAAGTCAAAAAGGGAAAGCCTCCTTTCACTCAGCTTAAACAGACAGACGCAGCTCTCAGTGAACAGTATGTCGCAAGCTGTCCTACTGCTATAAGGGGCAATTTAATGCAAGACATCAGAATTAAGGTGGGAAAAAAGGAAGTCAAAACACCCCACAACCTTCCGTGTCGCTTTTGGTTACTTTGGGTATTTGACATGACTTTCACCGTCACTGTTTCTCCTGGTTTTGCTTTCTCCTCTCCCTTTCTGGAAGGAATATATATAGGCATAAGGAATGTAAATCCAAACCTGGAACACCTAGCAAAGGAGAGAATTCAGGTCCAATCCATAAACAAAATATTTTCAAGCTGAACTTTAGTCATTAGAAGTCTGGAGTGGTTTTTTAAATTAGTACTGCAAAGAAACACTTAAACCAGAAACAGCGACATAATAACAAACGCCCTGTTTATTACCCTTATCGAAGGGGCACGCCCTGATTTCTCATTTTACCCCCTTTTTCAGTAACTCTTTCGTGCGCGGAGCGAGGCCCCCGGGGCGGCTCGGGGCCGGCGCGGGCCCCGCGGCGGTGCCGGTGCCGCTCGGCGCGCAGGGGCCGCGGCCCGGCCCGGCCCAGCCGCCCTCCCTCCCGCCGCACTCACCGTTCTTGGGCAGGCTCTGGATCACCTTCACGGCCGCCTCGAAGCGCGTGGCGTGCACCGAGCCCGTCTCCGCCATGTCCGCCGGTTCCGCCGCCGCTCCCCTCGCCGCCGTGCCCGCACAGACCCGGCAGCGCCCGGCGCCGCCGCCCCGCGCCCCCTCAGCGGCACCAGGGCGGGGAGACCGGCCCCACGCCCGTGCCGCGCCCTCCCGTCCGCCCCTGAGCCCCCGAGACAGCGCCCGTCCCACGGCCCGGCACGGCACGGCACGGCCCGGCCCTCCCGCTGCCGCCCTCCGGCGCCCGTGCTGCGCYGCGCCGCCGCCGGGGCACGCCGGGGAATGTAGTCCGCCCGCCCGCGCGAGGCCGCTCCGGGCACCGCCGGGAGGGGAGCGCGAGGCCCGCGGGAGGCGCCGCCCGCGCGAGGCCCGCGCAAGGCCGCCCCGGGCCGGGCAGGCCGCGGGGAGCGTGCGGCGGGCGCGGGTAATGGCGGCGCCGGCCGTGGCGCGAGTGGGGACCGAGCAGGAGAGAGTTCCCCCCTTTACTCCTTTTTTTTAATTATTATTTTTATTTTTAAGCCTGTTCCTGCTTTCCTCCTCTATCCTTTCTCCTCCCTGCTTGCCTGTCTTTGCACAGACACCTCAAGGGGTGCCCCGTTACCCCGTTCTGCGGGGGCTTCCCCCTCTGCCGGCCCCGGGTGTCTCAAGGAGACCCCACACTGCCCAGGCGGGCGCCTGGCTGCTCCCACGGCCCTTCTCCTGCGGCATTCACAAACACCACGTGCTTTTGAAGGGCCTTACTAAATTCTATTCGTGTTACCCTTGAATTCAGGGATGCCTTTTTAGCACTGTAGGTCCTGCGAGCAGCTACACTGTGATGCTTGGAGGTGGGTGAATGCAGGGCTCAGCAGCTCCATCACTGAAGGGCCTCGTTCAAAGCGCTGCCCATCCAGCGCTCGAGGAGGTCAGGCACAAGGGTGCGCGAGCAGCCACTGTTGTGACGAGCAGCATCATTTACCCAGGGAGCAGCAGGATGAATTAATGGGCCCTTTGAGCAGGGCTGGGTACAAAAACCTCCGCATTCAGATTTGTGCATTTGTCTAGCACACAGTATATGCTTTAAATTGCTCCTAAGGCAGTTGTGCGGTCACAGTCTGTGCCCTCTGGTGGGAGAGAAAAGCTGGGCAGAGCGGGAATTAAAGCGGATGAGCCCTGCCCTGCTGAGCCAGCACGTTCCACAGGGTCAGCGGCCAGCCGGCCCCGGGGAGGCTTCGCCGGGACACGACCCCGCTTCCAGAGGCATCCAAAGAGCATCCCACCGTGGCTGGATGAGGGACCCGCGTAACGGACGTCACCGCTCCACTCGCCTGGATGTCACAGAGAGATTCCTCTGAAGTTCCCATTGTGTGTGCTGGGTTTTTAAATCTGGTGAGCCTTACCTAAGATCTGTCCTCTTGTCTGTCCGCACAGGTGGGCGTGACGGAAGCTTGGATCAAAGGGGACTGTTTGTGTGGAGGTAAGTGGGTCTCCGTATCAATGCAGAGGCTTTGAGCACATGAGGAGTTAATTGCAAAAGAAAGAAAAACGAAGGGCCTCTTGTGAGGCCAGCTGATGTACAAATTCTGTTTACCTGAGAAAATCCATAATGTCATTTGTCCTTTAATAGATTTAAGAGAAATGCTGTCTGCATTTTTTATAATGAATGTTCCCAGGCTTTCAGCGGAAATAAGCTTTGAAAGAGATGCAAATGACAACCTGTTTAATGGTGTGTGCTGCAACACAAGCTGCCATCTTTGCACTGAAGGCGTGTGAGAGTGTGAGATCTGCAGATCCAGAATGGGGCACTTGAGGTAACCCAAAATAATCAGCACCATCATGCCCTGAGACAAGGCTGAAATAGTAAATGAGAGGCAAATTATGAGCAGTGTCTGTGAGAACATTTTATAGATGGCTAGTTAGTTAAATGCCCATCTCTAATAATAATTCTAATAATAATTAGCATTGTCGTTAGCTTTCTTTGTGGATGCATTCTCATTGTAGTGACTTGACTTCCAGGCAAAGTTAACAGCAATCACATGAGTTTATACAAGTGGAAAGGATGCCCATCGTCCAAGAGCAGATCTGCAGCTTGACCTGAAGGAAGCTGAGAATGTAGACTCTATTCTAAGGAACAAGATTATGGAGCATTTCTCTGCTTTCTCCTGGGTACCTACTGGGAATGACCATGTGATTAGAAGATCTAACCATCATCTGTGTGCTGAATCGGGCCATGTTTCTGTTACTCTGCAAGAGCCTTCCAAGTTCCAGCAGCAAATATGACCAGCTCTTACTCTTTTGTTAGAGCTGGTGTGTGTGAAGCTACATGTTTGGAGTGGTGCTAGAAAGACCGCCTGATGTCCAGTAGTTGAGGTGCCAGAGAGAAGGGGACCGTGGTACTCTGCGGCCAGGGTGCAGCAGTGCACAGGAAAGAGGAGCCACGTGTGCACAGTGGTGATAGGTGATAGGTCCGAGTGCTTTGCTCTCTCCGCTCCTTCCCTTCAGCTGGCGTCTCACAGACTGCTTGTGGGGAGCCAGTGAACTGCTAATAGGCAACATTCCTGACAGTGTTCTGAGGAGCACAACGTTTTGTGCTGCTGTAGTGACTGAAGGTAGATGACAAAAGGGCAGGTAAGTGTGATTGAAACCTTAGACCTGTCCTTGCAGACAGATGGTGTGTAGGGACAGAGCCCTTGGACCTACGGCACAGGAAGGTCTGTCAGATCTCCTGCGCTGAGCGGCGCTGTGGTCCTCATTCCGTGCAGTCTGCAAGGTGCTGCTCTCCCTGCAGGTTCTTCTCATCTCCATCCTAGGCCTGGCTTAGTTTTGTAGCAGTTACCTCCACTGGTAAGTTATGCTGCTGTCCAGCTTGAAGAGCACCTTCATTTCACTTGAGAAGCAAAGGAGTCGGTTAAATTATGCAAGCAGAAAGCAGAAACTGCAACCAGTTATGCCTGTTATTTGCATGGTGCTGAATTGTAGCAGTGTATTTTACAAAATTATGTAAAAATAATTCTTGAGAAAGTAGACCATTCTGATCAAGTTCTGTAAGTTACCAGGTCCCAGAGCATGTAATTTTAGCAAAGCTTACTTTTTGAAGTATGTAATCCAGCAGGACGGAGAATTAATTATTTAAAATCTGAAAGTCATAATTATGAAGAACTAAATTACCATTACAATTTCTAAGTCAAATCTACATACTGATGAAGAATGGAAAGACATTGCTCATGAAGGACAGAGCTTTTCAGTAGTAGTTTTCTACATTGTTCACAGCAGAAAGTCTAATGTATCAGTTGATATTTACTTTTTTTTTTTTTTTTAAGTGTTATAGAATCAACAGTTCTGGAGAAAGAGAACTGTATGCCTATCATGAATGTGGCAAAGAGAGCAGTTAAAGCTTGTCCATCTATGTAAGCCAATCCTTGTTCTTCTGGAAAAGCCTCTTGGGTGAGAGAATAGTTTGAAACAAGCACCTTTTGAGGTGGAAGTTTTCCTGTGAGGTTCAGATGCACCCCTTAACAGCTTGGCTGAAAAAAAAAAAGATTCATTTCACAGCTGGGGATTAAGTAGTGGAATTATTTTTAACTCTTATTAACTGTGGCTGCTTTGCCTGAGGATTATGCTCCATGCCAAGGGGTTAACGATAGGTGTCCAGGTTTGCATCTCTTTCAAGCCGTTCAATTCAGGTGCCTCAGATCTCTCAGCAATTGCTATTGTGTGCTGTATTTTTGTTTCCCGTTGCCTCCCTACTCCTCATGCACTGCAAAAAATAGGATCCAGTAACAAAAGGGTCAGGTCAGATCTGCTTCATAAAATGGTCTTTGAAGAGCAATCTATAATCATACTTTCAAACCCATCTAGCGGCGTTTGACTTTGCACTGAACTATATATTACTTACGAAACCAAAATCCCTTACAGGTTTATATCTTTGTGGATCTAAAGTATAATGCGGTGCTGTATTGTATCTTAAGCCCCTCTTTTTATTTTTTTCCCTTCAAGCCTACTTTTCATTTCTTTTATGAGATTTTTAATAAAGTTCAGTTTTCCTTAGTGCCTCAAGGTATTATTCTTGTAGAGCCAGCAAATTGTTTTAACGGAATTGTTCAGGTTTAGCATATTCTAGAAAGAACATTGAAAAATACCCTGCTCCCTTACACAGCCATGAATCAAGCTTTAAAAGTACATAGTTTAATCTTGGACCAATGACAAACTGTGTCTTGTTATAAATAACAGTAGCAGACAACTCATAACAAATTCTTTTCCCTTCAGTAAGAGATCCAGTATCTGGAGGTCAAATTGTGCAGCCCATTACAGTGATACAAACTGGGAGTTACTTGGTTGATTTGGGGATATTTAGAGTGCTACAGAATTTTTTGCAATACAAATTGTCAAATACAATTTGACTCTGCACACCTAACTATGTCTGGTATATTATTTCTGTTTTGACTTTCGTACTTCTTACCTTCACAACTACTGCTGCTGAAGTTTTAACAGGCTATCCTTGCGTAATTTGCCTTTTGGGAAAAGCAAACAAAATGCTGTGACTGTATCATATTAGTGGGCTTATGCAATGGCATATTTATAGCCAGGCTACAGCTCTTGCGATATTTCTTTCAATATCTGGAAGAAGAAAAATTGGAAACACTCAGTTCTTAGTTTAGGCCTGTTCTTTAAAATTCTTGCAAAGGAAGGCAATCACTTCTTTTTTTTTTTTTTTTTTTTTTTTTCCTAGAGAATCCACAAAATGATCCTGTGGAAATATTTTCATGACACATATTTACCAATGCAGAAAACCTGGACTATAACTGTAAAAGATGACTCAACTCGAGCGTTTTCTGGCCTGTATCTATCATCTTGTGTATTTATTCAGGCTGCAAATATACCAGTGTGGTTTTGATCGATGAGTTTCAAGAACCTGGCGTAGGAGATTAGGGGCTGATTTACTGGAGTAAGTCCTGCAATAAACACGCTCCCTGAAGGTTTTAGGAGAGAGTTTAATTGTGTGTCTTAGCTCAGTATCACAACTCCATTACGATCCCCATAAACATCCAGCTCTGTTGCTACAGGAGTCCTAGTAACAGGGATCAACGTTCCTCAGGAGTGAGGGCCAGCGATCCACTTCTGCCAGCTTTACCCCGTGGCTTTGTCACTGTTGTATTCTGGTCAGGTCTGATATTGGACACTATCCAAGAAATTTTATCTGGGAAACTTTATGGAGAAAGAAATCGGACATTTGGGAACTGCTTCAGTTTCTGTTAGATCGTTTCTGCTCAATTCTGAATTTTGGGGTGATAAAGCAAGTCCCTTTGAGGGGAGGGAGGCTGCTGAGCTGAGCGACGTTCCGCTCCTCAAGAGCACAGCCTCATTTTACCGTTTCAAGCAGGGAATTCCTAGGCAGAGAAAAACTTCAATGAATAAACACGATGGAAGAAAACTTAGTAAATTAAATGTGAAGTGCTGCCTTGTCCTTCCTCTGGCACTGAAATGTCCAGGCTACTGTCACATATGCATGGTAAGAGAAGCAGCTTAATATCAAAGCTTCTGTAAGTGCCAGAAGGATTCGGGAGGAAAGACAGCAGTCTGTTCTTGTTGCCTCCTACAAACTAATAATAATAATAATAATAATAATAATATACTGAAAAACTTGCAAAGTAAATTACCCTCCCCCCGCAAAAGAAACAGACAGCTGAGCTGTATGACATAAAACAACCTTTGAATCCATGGAAGTCTTTGGACGGAAGCCGTGTGAGGTGTGTACGGGGCAGAGTCGCTCTGCTGCGGAGCCCAAAGGCACCGGCTGGCGACACGGGGCAGGGCAGGCACCCGGCTGGGACAGCAGCCTGTCGCAGGCAGGTCCCTTTGCCCATGGGGTAGGAAACAGGTCTTGGTGCCTGCAGCATCATGTGCAGTGGCTGAAGAGCTGCCCTGCATCCCTAAGTTGTGTAGGTGCCATATAGGCCACTTAAACATCCTGGAACCAAATGTTGATACTATGGATTCCTGTGTAAAAAAGAAGCCAGTTAGTGGAGTCCTGATGCCCCTGGGGAGGCGTTTTGAGAGGGCAGATGCTGTCTGCTGATTGGAACAGACAAAGCTCCGTGCTCCAGATGTGGATGTGTCGCTGGGCCTTGCAGCAGCCATTAGACCTAAGAATAATTGCCAGCTATCCTGGGACAAGGTGTGTGGGAAAGGTGGTGGCCTGTGTTTTCTGGCTTTCTCTGATCTGAAATGTTAGGGATTTTCCCAGGTTTTCTTCTGCCAAACCTGCACAAGGACACCCCCTTGCCTTCCCCGGCCCCACAAGCAGCCTCGGTCTAGGGCCAAGCCATCTGGCCCTGCCTCGGTGAAGTGGTTAATGCTGATGAGCGGCGCTTCCCCCCGCTCATGCTCCTGCCTTCCCCACTAAGGAAATGCCAGGGATGCCAGGGCAGCACTAAGGACGTGCCCTGAAGTCCTCGGCGTGGAGGCAATTTCTGTCTGGAGCAACCGCACACCTGAATCAGGACAGTCATACCCACTGCCTACATTAAAACTGGTGCCACTGGCAAAAGACTTTTTAATCCTTCTTTTTTTTTTTTTCCCATCAAGTGCATAAAGAAAACAGCAACAGTAGTTCTGTTTCTATAGTGTAATATTTGTTTACGTTTGTTGTCTTGGGAATATTTGGAATATCACTATTTTAGTGTCTGTAGTTGTAGTAAAGAGTGTGTGGCTACATATTTCATCTAAAAGATAAGCTTGCTATGATTTTCAAAACATGCTTAATTTCCCTTGGAATAATAATAATAATAATAATAATAATAATAATAATAATAATAATAGAAGAAGAAGAAGTTATTAGTGATCAGAGGATGCAGCCCTTATTAAAAGCACCACTGCAGCCATCTTGGCTTTTTATGAAGCCAGGTTTGCCTGAGTTTCCTAAATAAATTTCCATTTTAACCAGCAGATATAAGCTGAAAAAAAATGAAATTTTGAATAAAATATGTGATGATGGGGCATTAATAGAACATTGTCCTACTAAAATTTTTCTGATGGAAAATTTCCCTGTGCCTATTTACCCTCACAGTTTGAAACAGAACAACAAAAGACAAATCATACAAAATGTGCCCTGGTGTTACTGTTCATTTGCCTAGCTTTTATTCTCAGTTATAGGATCTTTATGTAGTTTTGCACGCTAGATTATAGAGCTCTCTGTCGTCCTCCTAAAGGGTTCTTTAACAATCCTCCAGTGAATCTTTGCAAGTAGAAATAAAGTGACCCGCTTGATCTCTTTCATTTAGGATTGAATTCACTCATGCTTTTAGTCTAGTGAATTCATTCTTGCAGGCTTAGGCTTTTCAATTTTTAATATCTTTCTGGAATCACAGATGCTACTGCTAGGTACAGCGCTCCAGTAATTGTTGCTCTGATGCCTGAGAGGCGGTAGAGGACCGAGCGGTTGCCCAACGCTTAGTGTTCTCATTCCCATGTCCAGACTTCACGGATCACTTTGCCTGTAGAAATGGGCCAGAGCCTCGAGGCACAGGATCCTCCTACCCCATCCGCTTTGCAGGTGGGGACCCATCAAACCTGTGTTCCTTGAGGGTTTTTATTTTTGTTCTGAGGGGTGGAACTCTGTGTGCTTGTATGCGGTTCTTTGCAGCAAGCTCACCAGGTTGTTCTATCAGGTCTGCCTGTTCTCTTCATTCTTATCATTCCCCTAGTTACTGTGCCCTCTGAAAAAAAAAAAATATATATAGTAATGATTTTGTTGTTTTTCTGTAGATTATTGAGAATAATTTACCCAACAGGGTCAAGACATGCCCTTCTTTATGACCATGACTGCTAGGGAGTTTTTGATTTAGTCTGCGCCATAATAATTTCCTAGTTCCACGATCATTTAATTGTTTTAAGTTTTCTTGTAGTTTCTCAATCACAGTCTAGTGCAAAGTCAGTTGTCTTACAGAAGTAAAGACATTTCTACAAAAGTTACATTTATTTATCAAATGTATTCTCACAGAAAAGGATGTTACGTTGTACATATATGTACTTCTCTGTACATTCATATTGATTTGTATTAATTACATTTTTCTTCTTTAATTCTTTCCTAATGAAATCTCCTATGAGTCATTCAGCTGAGGATCAATATTAAACTGACAGGACTACAATAGCTTTTTTTTTTTTTTTTTTTTTCAATATTGGCACAATCTTAATTTTCTTTCAGTCCTCTGGAACTTCTCCAGTGTTTGAAAACTGACAGAGAATTCATATTAACAGTCCATAATGCTCTTTGCTGGCTCTTTTAAAACTCTTGGCTGTGACTAATCTAGACATGCTCATTTAAAAAATGCCTAAATTTAGAATCTGCGGATAATTAGATCCCACTTGATTTTCCTTTTGATGTAAATCAAAAATTGGGTTTTAAACACTGTGACTAAAGATCTCTTTCTGGTGTCTCTGGTATTTTACTGTTTTAGTGTTCACAACTCTGCAGATGGCAGGAATTCTGGTTTGGTTTTTTCTGAGGAAGCTACAAATTTATGTGTGGATTACCTTTGATTGTTTGATTTTTTGGGGAAGATATCTGTCAGCTACCTTAGCAAGTCATGCATTATAAACAAACATTATAATATGCATTATAAATTCTGTTTAGGAGCTTTTGTAGGAGGGGTTGGTTGGTGGTTTTTCACTTATTTTTCTACACCGTCTTTAAGAGAAGCCTCAGGGTGCTTCCTTGTTCTTCTGCATAGCAATTCTTCTAGCATTTTGATTTGCAGAACACCAGAATGCCTGTCCTGACTCTATGGAATGTCAATTCAGGTTTTTTTTTTTCCAGATTAAAAATTAAAAACTAAAGGTTTAGATTAATGAAGTTGTCATTCTCAAAGCCAAAATATCCATGTCCCAATAAATGTTCTGCGGATACTGTGCACTACTTCGTTCAAAAAGGTTTAAAAATACTTAATGCTTTGGAGAAAATACACAAACACCTTTCTGCCTTCCAGTAGAGGCAACATGTAATGACCAGTTACATCTACATAGGCTTGCATGTACCTAATTCATAAAGCAGGATCATATATTTGAAAATGCTCAATACATTATTAGTACGTGTCCTGTGGAGCGGTTAAAGGCAGCTCTAAGATCTCTTTCTTGCCTGGATGGGCTGTGCTGTGGCTGAGGGGGCCCTTCCTGTGCCGCTCACACCCCAGCCCGCCTTGTCCTCTGGCAAACCAGCCCACAGCTGCCCTGGGAGGTGGGGAAGGAGCGAGAGGCGTGCACGACACACAGATGAAACCCTCGTAACCACAGCCCTGATACGTGGCTTGCAAAGACAAAAAGAGTCACGGAGCTGAGCCTGTGATCCTGCACATGTTCAAGTTCACGGCTGGGGATCCCGTTGATTTTGAGAAGGGAACATTCAGCCCTTGTAGTATGGAGTCCTTGGCTTTCATGGATTCCGGCCTCATGTGTTCCTCCTGCTACCTACTGCCTTATATATAAATATAATATATATATAAAATATATAATAAATATATCCTTATTTCTTGACTCCACTTTGAATTCATATGGATATTTTTTAAGTCATTGTGGTGGAGTTTCATGTTTGCTGGATGCTGCCGCCTGCATCTCTAAAGCATCATTGTGATATATTTCATTAAAGAATCTCCGTGGCGTAAAAGAGATTCACTAACAACAGAGAGTGTACAGCAAACTTATAAAGTGATGGTTATTTTTTACCTGAGATAGTGCAAATATGATTTTTTTCATACATTTCTTGAAATGGGAAATTGGAGCATACAAACAACCAGAGTCACTCCCAAAACGAATACACCTGCATTTGTACTACTGAAAAAGACCTGGAAAAGAGGAGGGGAATGCTTTGAGAAGTCGAAGTTGTTCAAAACAGTTGTATTAGAAGCAAAAGAAAGCTAGAGCCCGCTCGAGAAAGCAGCTCTGCGATGCATGTGCTGTCGTTCCAGATGGGCCATCTGACTTCCTCCTTCTCATGTGCCTCCAATTATTGTGCTTCCTTGTGGGGCCCACCGTGTCCACACGGTTTGTTAGCACACTGAAGCTCTTTAAAATGCATGCCATGTGTGCGCAAAATGTCTTCATTTATCAGCTCAGCGCACACATCAGGCACTATTCAAAAGAGCAGAATGGTGCTAGAACAAGGGTGTCAACTCTGCAGCGAAGCCAGAGTCCCCTTTTAGTCAAAGGCTGGGTCTTAAAAACAAAGGAGATGCAAACAGATAATTTTCTTTTTTTCCCCCTTTTGACCGGCATACTTAAGTAATGTGTTAAACTGCAATTTAGTGAAGTAAATATAAGTTTAAACCCATGTCCCTGAAGCCCAGCTGCACTTGCATTCGCTGCCAGCTGCTTTGGTGATGGCCGGTGAGCTGGGGGGCTCTGCACGGGCGCCGCTGCCGGGTCCCGCTGCTCCGGAGCTGCTCTCACCGATGCTCCTCGCTCCTGTCAGCCAGAGCAAGCGCAGTTGGGTCCAGGCGTTTAGAAGTCCCACCAAGGGCTGCCCCCAGGTTCCTCTTGGTGGGGCCATGCAGGAGGCTGAGGCTGGCCCGCAGAGCGGTCCCAGCACATGTAGTTTCAGCAACCCCAGCAGCTCTTCTGCAATGCAGAAACTGGAATTTCCAGCCTGCTGAAGCACCTTCTTTTTCTGTTTTTTTTTTTTTTTTCCTTTCCTTGTGTTTTTGTATTGATGCTGTAGGCAGCCTTGTCTGTTCACACCCGCACGGAACAGGTGTGGCCTCAACATCTGGATTAGGGAGCTAGATAGGATCAATTCCTTCATCCCACCGTGACCTCATTTCATCCACGTAATGTGGCCCGCCCCAAATAATTCAGATGGCAGTTTGTTTTATACACAACAGGTTCCTGTCCTGCCCCTCCAACAGGTGCAATGTTTAGAAGTGGCTGAGCAAAAACAAACAGCCCTAATGGGTAGGAGAAGATGTGCTAAATCATCCTGGACTAATTACTGAGTAATAAAATTTAATATCTAAACAGAGTAATATAATTTAATATCAAAACTATTTTTCCAGCTAATGTATGTCCTGAATTTAGCCTTCAAATTATTATGTGAAGAAACCTCTTGTAATTAAATCTCTTCCTGTTATCCAAGAGAGAAGCTTAAGACACATGAGTTCGATCAAATAAGATCAGTAATAAATAGCATGCCTCAGCTTCTACTTGTTTAATCACTATTACGTAAAATAAGCTGTATTAATCAACTAATACTGCAGTGTATTGCTTTAATTAGTATATGCCAACTGAGGAACTGAGGATAAAACACATTTTTTTTATCCTTTTGAACTTTCCTAGCACAATTTCAGAAAATAAATATTACTAGAGGTTTATTTTGCAGGGAGCAAACCAGGGGAAAAAAAAGCAGCTTGCCAAGAGGAGATTTGTGATATACAGCAAGCCCTGCATGTGAAATTGTTACAATTGGTTTTTGTTTTCAGTATTACCCTGCATAGGAATACCCTCAATTCATGATAAAGAAGCCTCTTCACTTATTTTATCTTTAGTAGTTTGCAACAATTCAATTTTGCACAATTTGTAGTTTGTACAGTTTAATATTCTACCTTTTATTTGATTAAGACCTTTCACCTACAAATGGTTTTACATTTGACAGAGTAAGTAATGTTCTTGGTGGTTGAATGCCAACAATGGATTAAACATTAATTGCTATGACTGTTGCTATAACCCATGTTCCTGAGCACCTATAAGTAAATATATCCCCTTCTGACTGCACTAGCCATTTAAAAAGTAAATTTGTGTAAAAATCTCTGACAAGTTATATGTGAGGGTGACCCTTAGTATTGCACAGGCTGTGCACTACCATTCTGGGCTGTGGGACAGTCTGACAGTTGGACATATTGGAAGGTCCAAGCCATTTCCAGTGGGAACATTTAAAATTAGCAGAAATGTTGGTCTATGAAGTAGAGGAAACAATTTGCCATGCACAGGAGACAGTCCTACTAGACCTCCTCCATCAGTATTCTCTTTGATACATACCACATTATCCTGGCTACTCACTAACCTCCGC
The DNA here is from genome assembly GCA_003342815.1 of Eudromia elegans. Taxonomy (NCBI): domain Eukaryota; kingdom Metazoa; phylum Chordata; class Aves; order Tinamiformes; family Tinamidae; genus Eudromia; species Eudromia elegans. The sequence continues at coordinate 1,926,438 of PTEX01000137.1, forward strand.
AGATATTGCCTAGGGAATAAAATAAGTGATACTGTGATCCAGAAATCGCTGGTCTCTGCCAAAAGAAGAGTCGGTAGCTACTGCCACCGAGCTCATGTGCTATGGCCAGCAGCGCCTGTGCTGGGACGTAGCAGGGTCTGCGACTTCAGCCAGCACCAGCCCGAACTGCAGCTGCAGAATAACTCGTGCTATAGACTGGTGTCATTTATATCCATCACAGAACTGTAACGGAAAATCACACTACAGGAATATTGTTGTTTTAATAGACTATTATATCATGAAGCTATTGTAAATAGCACTAAAAGAGTCAACTGAAATGAGGCATTTTCAGTGAGGGAGAAGTAATATCTGTGAAGGCAGTACTACAGCCTCAAATTTGCTGCTCTTTCTGTAATGCAAAACACGAAACCATTTGAATATGGAATTCTTTTATCTCAAGTGAGATAAGGAACCCTTTAGGCCACATAATAAAAATAATTAAAAATTATGTATATTAGACATTTGGGGAAAGATATTCAGCCCAATGCTGTTTGACAAAACAGTTTTTGTTCCATTGGAACTGAAGAGAGATTTCAAAACGGTCTGTTTGAACAGATCGCTAGGATTAAAATGACCTGACCTCTTTATTATTGATATCCAGCCAGGCATCAAGTGTGTAGAAGATGACATAATGATGCTGCTCACCAGATATTTAACTAATCAATATTTTGTTTCAGCCTTCTTGGAGTTCAGTATGCTGTCAACTTGACCAACATCAGCATTTGGCTCTTCACATCTACAGCAAATAAATGATTGCTGCAGAGTGGAAATAACATTGTGACTGTGGGCTGGTGTCTTCTACACAGACCACTCTTTTGCTGTGAATTACACAGTTACTGCTCTCAGCAAGTTAGAGAAGGTAGGCTCCTACATTCGGCTCTGTGCCCTGTATGGGAAGCATGTCCGGTTCTCTAGTCACCTCCCTAAGCTCTCTGCCCTTGTCGGCTGTGATCTGCCCACGTCCAGACGAGCTACACGGCATATCCAGACAGCCTGCACCTCATCATAGTTTCTCATGCCCTGTTCTCCTCCTCCTCTTTCACACAGGCGAGTTCTTTCCCTCTCCTACAAACCTCCCCTCTGTGCCTTGTCTCAAGATTTGTCATCATTCCACATGCCAGTGCCAGGGCAAGAGATAGGAAGAACAAAGACATAATCCCTCTGATGCATTAGCCCATCACAGGGCTCTGGGTGTTCAGGAAAAATAAATGCAAAAAAAACCCTTGCAGAGTAGCCCAATTCCTCAGTGAATGTATGCAAATATGGAACTATCAGAAGCTTATGAATTAACCAAATGTTGTCCTTTTTCCCTTTTTTTTTTTTTTTTTCTGGAAAAGCAGAGAGATTCCTGTGCCAGAATTTGAAGTCCTCATTCAATCTATAGAACTGCTGAAGCTTTACTTCTTGGCTGAGATATTTCTAATGGATTCAATAGGATCCATTTTTCCTTTTTTCTTTCTCACAAATTCCCTGAAGTAAAAAAAAAAAAAAAAAAAAAAAGGCAGAAGGGAAGGTATGTGCTATTAGGGCTAAAATCAGTCTGAAAGAGACTGAAAGAGATAAAAGCAACTGAAAGCAGGACATTAAAAGGGGAAGATTCAACCTTAACTACAGATTTCACATGCGGTGCACTCAGCTGTCTCCTATATATCTTCTATATAAAATAATGACTTGACCTCTTTTGCAGTCAGAATGGTATTAGATACATCCAGTGGTTTGTTTGTTAGTTTATGGATAAATATCTATAGTTTTCAGAGGTCTTCTATTGCTGTAAAAGCCTAGATAGACTCCACCATACACACCAAAGACATTTTGAGAAGTGCTACACACATATATTTAGAGTGAAGTGGCAGGCAGTTCCGCTATGTCAAGGGAAGAGATGGCAAATATAATTAGCCCACTCCATACTCAGAATTCTTTCAAAGGCTGTTAGAAGCATGCTCAATACTCAATAATTATGTATTTATCAGGTGACAGCACTTAAAAATCCCAGCTAGTGTGAGGAAACACACTGGCCGGAAAAATACTGTGGGGTTATTATAGTTAGGACCAAATAAATTGAAATATTCACAGAAGATGTTGCCATCAAATTGTTGAGCATAGCAGGAAGCTGCCAACAGCAATTTACATATTCACTTCTAATTGTGCCTATGCATCATAAAGATAGTTCATATTTGCATTTGCTGCCCTCTGAACTAGCTCATTTTCCAGCGGTATATATTCGCTTTCACTGCAGGTTACTTTCATTCGTGGTAATTAAAGGACAATTTTTACTGCATTATGCTACAGGAAACAATAAGTGGTTGCTGAGATTGATTAATATCTAAACCAAGTCTGAGACATGTAATCAATCTCATAGGCACAGGAGATTGTTCCTGTTACATAATGAAAAGTAACAGGAAAGAAAAAATCTATTTATTCTGAAAAGCCAGTGCTTACCCGCTAAATTCTGCCAGGTTGCACTAAGTGGCCTGATTTATTTTTAAATGTTCCCAACAGAGAATAGCCTGAGTCTATACGTAATGACTTTTTACCCTCATTATCTGCACAGTCTTTGTTTGGGCTCTGAGTGGGACAATACCAAGGAGGATGTCAATGTTATCATAGTGTGGAAATGATTTTCTAGGAGATAACCACATCCAAGGGTCAGTGTCCCTCCAATCCCATTCCTTTTGCCTTCAATGGCTATTGAAGATATTCCTTTTCACTGATACTCCTTTACCCTGCAGCCCATAGGCTCGAGCTTCCTTTCAGTGGAGGCTTTGCTGTTGCACTGGGAGCTGCAACAGACCCAGGATCTGTGTTTTTACTTAATGAAAAAAAAATTGCTCACTATTACACTGTGATTTATTTTGCCATCCTCGTATTGTGCTAAGAAGTAGTAACATCACAGAACTGCCATTGAATATTTATTTGGAAAATTGCACTCTAGTTCTGTAACATGATGTTATCATTTAATTATTTTCTCCTTTCTATTCTGTGATGGAAAGCTAAAATTCAATGAAATATATATTTAAATGCAAAAAAGGCATACCAATTAATCGGTGAAGAATACAAATGCTTTTACTCGGCATCAAAAAAGTGAAGGGTGCAGGAAAACAGTAATCTTTTAAATAGGAAATATATAAAAGTAATTCCTCCCATGTTCATTTTTCCTTGGATGCAATGAAAAAATGCAGTTGTCCAATTAATCTATCTTCACATTACTGTATTCTTTTAAACTTTTGAATTATTTTAAAAACCTTCTGCAGCCTTTGATTTCTTTGTATTTAGCATGGAAATAGATATGTGTACATAATTTAATTTGATAAAAGAATATTTTTCAAAAATCTATGGAGATAGATCAAACGTTAGCTCTGAAACACTGAGAATTTAAACAAAGACATTTACTGTTTTCTAGGTTTTCTCCATCCCATTAATATAGACAAACTTAGTACGAACAGAGAAAATAAATTACACTAGAGGCTGCAGTGAGGTATAGTCATAAAAGGGGACTAATCAATTCTAAGATGCATAAAAAACCAAGATGATGTTATTCTACAGTCTGGGTGTAGAGAGATATATCTGGGATAATGGGAGACTGAGATGATGGAGGAGAGAAAAAGCAGGATAAAATGATTATTAAAGATACTCCAGGGAACACCAGAGATACTTCAGTTCTGTACATAGTAAATATAGCCGAGAAGAGCCTGGGTTCAGCACTAAGCCGTGGTCACAAGACATTATTTGCAGTGCTGCATGGATTTGCAGGGCCATCTCGGCTCTGCATGCCAAGGAGGCACTTACATTCATGATGATCTTGCAGATAATGTGTGAGTCAATAAGCCCCATTCTGCCCAGGATGGCTCGTGCTGTTCTCATAGCCTTCACCAAGCGGTACAGACCATGAGAACGGAACTGGTGCTAATGGTGTTTTGAGACATCAAAACATTTCTCAAGAGCTTGAGAGGTGTTTTCTTCCTGCTAGGGATGCTCTCTCCAGAAGAGCTAAGTGAATAGGATGCTGCTGACATGTGGCATCCATCTTCCAGCGTCCGCTTTCAGTCAGGGAAGATGGAGACTTGATGTTGGATCTGCTCTGCTCCCTTTCACTGCGGAGTACCTGGTTTTGCCCAGAAGCTGTGCGGAAGGAGAGAAACCTTTCCCCGTGACAGTTTTATTTCACATATATAGATCAAAGGCTATGCTCTGTTTTAAAGAACTGGCACCCTTCAACAAACAACTGCTTCAGCAGGAAATTCCAACGAACCCTCTAATTATGGGCCAAACCTGCATGGGTCTATTTAGAAAGCTGACTCCCACTCAGTGCCTACCTCTTGCAATAGGATAATTCTTTTCATATTGAACCCCCACAAGGCCATTAAATAAAAGAAGGATGAAAAATACTTGCTAATGAAAAGGATCACAGTCAGAAAATAAACCACACCAGAACTGCACCAAAGGCATCAAAATGGCTGCTTTAAAGCCATCCTTCCTCATAATGTTTTTATGAAAGTTTGAGCCTATCTATTACTGGTATAAGACATGATATCTTGATATTTGTCACATAATGTTGTAAAGTTGTATCCTTGTTACATGGCTTAGGACTAGGTAAAAGGAAATCGAGTTTCTTGAGATTCTATAAGGCTACATCATCTGTGTCCTTGTTTTCCACTTTCCCCACACTCTTAGGCCAGTGGATGCCTCCTCCTCCTTCTTGGTATGTAGCATTTTAAGGGATTAGGAAGACAGGATGCCTTCCACTGATGGGCAGCTGTGAATGATGGCTGCAGAGAGGGCTTTGATGGGAAGCTGAGAAGGGAAGATGTGGGAGGAGGTGTTTTGTTCAGTGGAAATGGAAAAGCAAAGTCCTGGTGGCTACAGGCTAATTGGGAAAAAGGAGAGAAGACCAAAACAAAAGAGACCAAAGGAATAGGGGGTCCAGCAGAGCAGGAGGGGAAACAGCTGAGATGACAGGTTAAGTAAAGGATAGTGAGGATGACAGAAAAGGAAGGACTTCAGAGATCAGAGCACTGTCGAGGAGCAAAAATAAGCATGCAGGTAGTGGGAAGAGGAGAGGGCTCTATGAAAAATGAGGTTGAGAGAGCAGGCAAATCCTGCAAGTGACAATATTTTAGAGGCAAAATACAGCAGAGCTCTTTATTTTTGTGCCGCTCTTATCTTACACGTTCCCAGGGCAGCAATTTTGAGCGTTACCATCACCGTGCTCCCCGTGGCTCACGTAGCTGCACGGGGCTCTCCTGCTGCCCAGCAATGCCCACGCTGTGGCCAGGGGTCCCACAGCCCACGCAGGCTGGGCTGGCACCCCCGCAGCACTGGTGCAGCCCCACCTTGCCCAACATCCCTGCTCACGAGGCAGGGAGGAGGCAGGGAGCGTCTCTGCTGCGAAGGAAAAGCCTGCAAGTATTAATTGAGATGAGCACATGTCCAGGGAGGCATGCGGGGCGCCTGGCACATTATCTCTGGGAGCTGGGACAACTCCATTCACCTCTCCAGCTCTCGGATACTCTGTGATGATAATTAAAATATCAATACGGTTAATTATTTTGGCTCTTAAGTAAGTATCTGCGCACTAGATCAAAAGCACAAGAAGGCAAACGAGTACAGCCCTGTAGCTTCCTTGGCATTCTAATTTGGAATAAAAGACATTGAAAAATCTTTGTTTTGTCCCAGGAAAAAAAAAGGTAAGTATTCATGCAGGATTGTCCTAGTAGAGCTGCATTTCTGTAACTATATCACAATAATCAATAAAACACTTCTGATGGGAACATGAGGTTGATGTTTGGCAGTGGAGCTCATCTCAAGATGTGCCCTACACTTCCAGCTCCCCCCTCACATCCCTCATCCCCCTCTCCATTGCACTGGTCAAGAGCACTTGTGTGGCTGAACAGATGGATCAGAAACTGCCCAACAAGAAATAAAGGTTATTTTGCAATCAACACTACCGAAGCATGTACTGTCCCCAAGGAAGAAACAAAGACACATCAATCTGAAAACAGAACAGGCAGTTACAGAGCTACATAAATTAGAGTTCCAGAGAAGTTGCTTTGATGCTACAGGTGGGCACATTTAGAGACAGTCAATTTTTTCTGCCCTAGTCAGGAATGAATTACATCCCTGCTGACCACCATGCCCACTGAGGAGGGAGGGAGGTTCGAATGGGCATCTGAGATGCAGAGAGGTGCATCAGCACTTTGCTCTGGATGGCGTCTCATTCTGGTGGCCATCCGGATGGAACTTGAAGAGCATCACTGCAGTTTTTCTCCACCAATCCAGCCTTTCCAGGCAGGAAGATTATGAGATATTTTCCCCCACTTCTCTTGCACACTCATAAATCTTGAGCAACTTGGTCAACTTCCCATTCTAATCAACAGTCTGCTATCTGCAGCTGTAGGAAAGTGTGATAATTAAACAAACAAAAAAACAGTTTCTAAAATGCACCCTGGTGAATGCAGTTTAGACACATCAGTGTCTTCAAAGAAGTCCACTTAGGTCCAAAGGCTGGTTGGCTCTGGCTCAGTGCTGGTCCTGCTAGATTTGGCAAGTGCTTGCATAGCTGGAATGCCTGTGTGCTTTCAGGTGCTCAGGAACTGCTGGGTGTACACACTGCATGTTCATGGAGCCACCTTGGGTCTAGTGTATGCGAGCCAATGAGTCCCCTGAGAACTTGAGACACAAGGAAAACGCTGTAAAGACACTGCGGCGATGCTCCAGAAAGTCATCCTGAAGCAGGACTCGTGTGGAGCTGCACACAGCCTATGGATCCAGCTGAGCACATCCCAAGCATGGTTCCCGGTCCCTCTCGGCTGGCCTGGACTAGCAGCCGCTGTCCGTGGTTCGGCGGCGCTAAGTTAAAGTGTCCTGGTGGAGCAGACCTGGCTCTGCGCGGCGCCAGCCGTGGGGGGGCTGCACCCGCAGCAGGTCTGTCCTCACGAACCGGTTTCACCCCGGCTGTGCAAGCGAGGCCTCGGAACGCGTCGTGGCTCCCGTCACAAGATGGCGCTCCTCGACGCGGTCTCCCGAGCCCCGTGGGGTTGCGGACGCCCGCTGGGCAAGATGGACACGTTTCGGGTTCATGCAAGTCCTTTTGGGTTGAGATCAATGGGAAGGGGGCTCTATGAACACCTGGGGCCTCGGCTCTACTGCCTGAGGCAGGTCTATCCCCCGGGGGCCACCACTGCCCGGCTCAGCTTGCGGTTCTGCCACCTGCCTTCAGGGCTAGATTGCCCACTGAAAAATGTGCACAACCCGTTTGGCACAACAAGACCTGCAGCTCATTTTCTTTATATTGATTGAAAGTCGTTGATGTTCAAGGCCCCAAACGTGTGCCAGCGCTGGATACAGGGGCAGCAACAGCATCGGAAGAACGGATAACTGTGCGACATCTGAGGCTGTTAACAGCCTCCATGAACTCAGCCTGGGACCTGCAGGGAATTACAAACTCATCCCAACAAGGGGTGGGATCTCCAGCCAGACCGAACAGAGAAATCAAGTTTGTCTTTGTATTATAGTTGGAAACAAGGAGAGCCCAAAACTGGCTTCTGATCACATTTGCCCTGGGAGCCATTAAAGGTTTGTCCACATTTCAATAGTGTTACATGTTCAATTTAATTATTTTATATTAAAATGGCACTTAAAATCCCAAATAAAATGTTTAATTGAAAATTATATACTGTCCTAAAGAGAGTTATCAAAACCACTTTGGAAACAATTTTGCCGGGCTGCCAAACAAATTCACCTGCACCTCTATCCCACGGCCAGGCTGCTCCACCAGCTCCGTCGTGCGGTGCCGCAGGCTGCACTGGGAGCTCTCTCCGTGCACCCGTTCCCCGGCCAGGAGGGTGTCTGTAACTCCACCTGCGAAGACCTTCCAGGCGCCCGTGTCTTTCCCGGGCTCGCTGCCGTTCCCGCTGGGGCCCGTGGTCCTACTCAGAGGTGCTGGACTCTGCTCACCTCCGAGGGGGAGGCAGATAGATTTTGCACTCTCTGTCTTGACTTGGGCAAGCAGCCGTGCCAAAGGATCCTGCACGGAACAAGCACTGAGCGCTGCTGTGGGTTTCTGTGGGGCAACAACTGCAATGCAAAGGCCAACCCCACTCGTAAGGCAAAGCACGGAAAGCAAACCATGAGCAATGGCCTGGGAATCGGCTCCTTCCCAACCCGCTGCTTGCCGTAAGGCGGGCCGGGACTGCGCAGCACAGAAGCCACCTGCTTCTATTGGCTTCTTTTTGGTACAAACATGAAAACATAAATTTATTTATTCATAAATAAATAGACATTTTTACTAAAGAAGCACTGCATCCTTATTTATCACTTTTTTTGGACAACGGGACAAGGGCTGAAACAATGATTTGCAACTAGGACAACAGCATGCCACGAATAACGTATTCATCCAAACATTTAACTTCTTTTGATATTAAAGCTTAGAAAAATCTGTGAATTGTCAGTTTCAGATGGGCCGTAGAAAACCTAAATCTTCGGGAAACCCTCCGGGAGCGGCCTTCCCGCTCCCCCGCGGCCGGGGCGCACGGTGACACGGGGCTCTGGGGCTCCGTGGGCTGCCCTCGTGGGCTGCCCTCGCGCGCGGTCTCCGCCGCGGCCGCTCCCCACGCGCCCGGCGGCCCCGCCATGTCCCCGCCGCGGCGGCCATGAGCGGGCCCGCCCCGCGGCGCATGCGCGCGGCGGCGCCTACGACTCCCGGCCGCCCTTGGCGGGCGTGTTTCACCCCGTTCCCTTCCCCTCGGTCCCTTCCCGTGCGTCGCGGAGGGGCGGGACGGGACGAGACGGGCGGGCGGGGAGAGCGGCGCTCCCGGGGGCGAGGCGAGGCGGAATCCCACAATACCAGGCGGGCTGCGAGCGCTGAGCCGCCGCTGTCTCTTTAACGCCGGAGGAAGCGATGCGGAGGGGTGGAAAATGGCAGAGTTGCAGATGTTGCTAGAGGAGGAGATCCCGTCTGGCAAGCGGGCGCTGCTCGAGAGCTACCAGAACCTCACTCGCGTCGCCGACTACTGCGAGAACAACTACATCCAGGTGCGGGGGCCGAGCGGGGCACGGCGGCGGGCGAGACGGGGCTCCGCGGGGCGGGCGGCGGCCGTCGCGGCTCCCCGGCCGCCCCCGGCCGTTCGCCCGGCGCCGCCTTTTATTTTCCCTTTTTTATTCCCTTTTAACTTTCCTCGCGAAACGCCTGGGTTTTCCTGCCCCCGCGCCGAGGGGAAGGGATGGGGATTATGTCAGTCCGGGTCGGAGGGTGTGTCTTTTCTGTGTGGTGTGTTTTTTTTTTTTTTTTTTT
>PTEX01000137.1:1935990-1964192 GCA_003342815.1 Eudromia elegans
AGCGGCCCCGGCGGAGGCGGCGGGCGGGTTTCAAAATGGCAATCGGTGCCGGGCGGGGGCTCGGCCGCGCGGGCGGCGCTTCGGAGCCCCGAGCCGGCGGCAGCGGCGACTGCTCCTTGGTGGCAGCCAAGGCGTGGGGGTCTGTCCCCGTGTCCTCCCCTCTTGGCCCCACTTTAAATCTGATTTTGCTGCGGAGCCACTTTGAGTGCGCCCTTACTTCCTTCGATTTCATTTATTTTTTACTTTTTTTTTTTTTTTTTTTTTTTTTTTTTTTTTTTTTTTTTTTTTTTTTTTTTTTTTTTTTTTTGGTTTGGCCTCGCAGCATTTCGGTAGGGATGTACGTCTGCATGTGCATCCATACTGCTGTGGATGAAGAGCCACCAAGCAAGAGATGCTCAAATTAAACGTTTTTTTGTTTTCCTTTTGGGAAAAAATCAATTAAATCATACTTCTTTACTTACTAGGCATCGTGGAAGGTTAACTTGTTGAATGAAATACTTCTTACGGGGAGTCCTGTATGTAAAACATCTTATTAAGATCTTCGGCATCCCCTTGTTGCTGGTAGGGTTACTATTTTTAATAATGAAGCAGTAAGCTTGAAAACCAGTGGTAATAAACTGTGCTGAGATCTGTGTCTTTTTCAATGTGAGCTGATGTCGATATTTGGGTTGGAGCTGCACTAAGCAGCCATATTTTCAGGGCTGCTTTTTTTTTTTTTTTATTTCTGGTATGTGAGGCAATAAGAGTTAATGTGTATTTACTCTTCCGGCTTGTTTGCTCCACCCAAGGAAAGCTGCTGATATAAATGCTTCTAAGAGGCGAGGTTCATTTGGTTTTACTCATGGGAAATATGACAAATACATGAGTATGGTAATTATGGCACAAGTTTTGACCTGTCTCCTCACTTTTTTTCCAGTGTCAGAAAGTTACAGAGAATCCTCAGCCACATCATTTACTTCTTGACCCTAAAAGCTTTCCTGAATAAGCAAAAACATTTGAGTTAGCTCTTATCTGGCTGTTTGCAAGGAGCTTTTTTTGCTGCCACTCTTTTTTTTTTTCTCCTTTTCTTGCTGTATTCCCCTAGCTCGTTTTCACCCCGAGTATCAAGGTCAATTGGATATGGAATTAGTAGAGGCTGGTTTATCTGTGTACAGCTGTGTTTATCCCTTGTGGAAGGAAGCTGAAGTTCTACAATTCCTGGTGAGCTAAAGAGAAGCTCTGAGGAACATGCCCCTGCCTACCTTGTGTGATGCTCAGGTTGAACTCAGCTTAGTAAAAATGGCAAATGTCTGAATAAAACTTGGGAGGGGTGGGTTGAGTGTCTGGCGGAGGGGCGCTTTTTTTTTCTTTTTTCTTTTTCTTCTGATTTTTTTTAATCAGCACTTTGTGCAAAGCCATCTGCTCTCCAGTCAGGCTGCTGGACAGATTATACACGCGGTGCCTGTGGTGGTGCCGCTGTGGGATTAGGCAACATGATGGCAATTCTGGGTTAGCAGGATTGGGAGCGAGTGTGTGGCGTGGGATGGGAAGGAAAGGGAGGAAAGAGGAAGAGGCCTCACCAACACAAAACATAAACTGTTTGGATTTAGCATAACTGGTAATTAATAGTCAATTCGCTAGGGAGTAGTAAAAAAGAAGGCAGGAAAAAACCCTATATGTTAATAGTTCAGAAGCACCATATGTATCATAATTTGTCTTGCAGCATCTAACTTTCTCAAACTGGCCTCTTCGAGTCTGGATGATTTTTCTGTCTGCATATGGAAAGCCTGTGTGCCCCCTAGCACAAAAACTGTTATTCTGTCCTGTCACCTCTGCTGCGCTGCGATGTTGAGAGGGGTCAGGTTTGCTGTTCTGTGTACTGGTATTAACAGTTTATAATAACTGTAATAGCAGTCGTTTACTCAAAACTCGTGATATTACCTTTTTTTTTTTTTTAAAAAAGCCCATGGGGTTCATTTTAACAAGAACATAATTCCTTTTCATATAAATACTAAGTTTCTTTTTTTTTTTTTCGCCTGAAAAGGTATTGTTGTCTTGAAATTGCTTATTTGTATCTGAGAAGATATGAATTTTGTGGGATGTTTTTTCTTTTTCTTTATCACTTTCTCTGCCTTCCTTTTTTTTTAAACTTGAGGTACTGGGAGTAATTCTGGTCAAGTTGAGAGTCTTTCCAGTTTTTCCAAGAAAATGTGTCTTAAATGTTTTGATGGATCCTTCCCCTCACCAAATAAATAAATCTTGCCCTGCCCCAGACCACCTTTATGGAGTTTAGCTCCCTAACGGTGTATGTGTTCTATATACAGTAGCATCCTTTAATTAAAGTGTTCATGACAGAGGACAGAAGAGCATTTGGGGCTTTCGAGCTGAAAATCACTGTTCTTGGGAAAGCGGGAAGTGGTTTCTTGCCAGGCCAAATGGTGAATAAATTAGAATTCCAGGCAGTAGCACAATTTGCCCTCCAGACCACAGTTATCTAGAAGGTTTATCTGATAGGAAGGGAAAAGAATCTGGGAGAAGCTGAGCAAATAAGTTTTTGTTTGTTTGTTTTTGTTTTTTTGCTTTATTTTTAAGGCAGATCTGCAATGCTAAAAGGAAATTACAGTATGGTGGCAGTATTAGGGGGGATGGGAGGGACAAAAGGAGACAGAAAAAAAGAGAAGGGAAACCAAGTGCAGAAACAGTGATAAAAGGAAGTTGTGAGGCTGTTCGTGGAGATCTGGGCCTTGACTAGCAGGAAGACAATGTATAAGTAATTGGATTACTGCATTTGCAGCCAGGTTTAAAATGTTATGTTTCTGGATAGAAGCTTAAGGATAGAAAATTATTTTCTTCTAGATCAGAGGCTAAAATTCTCTTAACAGTTTTGAGAAGCAGGTTTTGAACCTTGAATCTTTAGCTGACTGTACTTTTTTTTTTAAAAAAAAAATATTCCTTTCTATTCTCTCTATTTTTTTCATTCTTTAGAATACTGCTCTGTGCTGAGTGGTGCAGGTATTTGCGTGTAAACAGACTATTCTGTAGTAGTGTGGATCAGTGAGGAGAGGTGGAACCGATAGAAATTAAATTAACTTTTCCATAGGTTCTGTACAAATGTAAGTTGTGATGCCTTATGCCTTTTCTCAGATCCTCTTGTCGGTTAATGAAATCTGTGGCTGCTTCTTTTTTGGGAAAGGATATCTGCAGAGCTGGTGTGTAAAACCGAGGATACTGGTGAGGTGTCTTGGAGGTGCTGCCTTATCATCAGTATCCCACATTCTCTGAGAACTTTATTGGCTGTAGCGTGGAAATAACGTGCAGTTATGATAGCAACAGTTCTGATCATGACTCACTGCCTGAAAACAGGAACTTTTAGAGGGATTCACTAGTCCATTTCCAGGTTGACTTGAATTAATCGTAGTTTGTAATAAATTTGTTACAGTAAGCATATGAGGAGTTGAGAGTGATACAGGAAGCCAGTGTTACTGTGTTTCCTTTTGAATAACTGAGGTGGCCTCTGTAGCCCAGGGATGCCTCTTCATTAAAACACTGCTCGCAGCTCTCCCCTACTGTTGACACTGGCCATCTCCTCTAGTCTTATTTATGGTTGTTTATGCTCAAATGTGCTTCTAAAGTGCCTGTGAGAAACTATAAATGAAAAAGTTGGAATGCAAAGTATTTATGTAAATCATGATATTGATGGTCTCCACCAGGCAGAGTTAGTTTTGGAAAACGCATGGAGTCAAGTGTATTTTAAGGAAGTGAGTGTTACATTGCTTAAATTCGTGATTGCTGCTGTTGTGTTATCTCCTCCTGCAGCTTCCAATTGGTAATATGGAAACTGAGCAGTGAACTAAAGAAACTATTCTAAAGAAAATGAGCAAAAGGAGGGAGTGGTTTCAGTGTGACCACTATTGCAGGAAGTGGAAGGTGTCTTTCAGATTGGTGGAAAAAATGCATATGTTGTGCTGGAGGGAATGTTGCTTGTAAGTTTCACAACGCCTGATGTGATTTTTTTTTTTTTTTTTTTTTGACTATCTATCGAGGAATCCTTTCTCTTGAATAGTTCAGATGTTCTGCATTTCCCCTATGGCAGATGGGACATAGTGAAAAGAAAATACTTGTTTGATTTGTGTGTGTGTTCTTTTTTTGTCTTCTCCAGGACATTGGTAACTGATACAACACAACTTATTTGCCAGAAGTGAGGAACGTGGCTTAGCTTAGTGCAGTACAAAGAAGTTCACTCAGAATGTCTAATTCAGGAAATGACCTGCTTTAAAAGGATAAACTCCTTAAAGTGTCACTAACACAAGTCTTTTATGTGCTGTAAGAACTTGCATACTTTTGTGTCTGCAAATTAATTAGTTTGTATTGTAAGAGTAAATAGAGTGAATTTTTAATTTCAGTGGTTTTTTGCTTTTTTTGAATGTTTTACAGACAAAGCAAATTAGACCAGTCCACTTTCTGTAACACCAGAATATGATCTTTGCAGTATAAAATGAGGGAACTAAAAGCCTAGGCAAAATGTGGTTGTACTATCTAATATCCTTTGCATTTATTGATGAAAGGCAATAGCTCATACTTTAAACACTGTTTTTTTTAAGGTAAATTAGCCAAATATTTGCTATCAGTATGAAAGGTATTGGTTATTCCACTTTTTTTTTTAAGGTTATTTAAGATCTATTTGATGATTTGGACCTGTATATCTTCTGTGCTGGTGAGCTGTTTGTGTTTCAGAAAATATAGCCAAATTTTTAGCTCTAAAGCAGCAGTAAGACAATAGTACAACTTCCTTGATTTGGAAACAGGTCACACTGCATTAACAGGAAATGTGTTTTAAAGTATGGCAGTTCAGTTTGCAAATCTGAAATGTTTCAGCTGGTTTCTGTGCATTCAGCTCGAGAACCTCATGAGGTATCAGCTGCTTTTGCAAGTCTGTTTCCCACCGATGCTTCAACAGGTGATGTGCAGCCCTGTGCTGCTCTAGCAGGTGCTGTGAAGCAGTTGGGAGAGGCAGAGTAGACTCCGTTAGGCAAGTGCAGGGGCTGCTGCTCCCTTCCTGCTGCAGTGAATGCTAAAGCACTGTCCTTGCTCTTTGCTGCATGTGCTGGGCCCAGCGTTGGGGAGGGAAGAAAGGGCAGAAGGGGGGATTGTGTCTAATTCTGCACAGCTCCCAAGTCTAGGGGAGCTTTTCCAATGAGCAATAAGGAGAGAAAATAGGTCTTTAGAGTGGCTCATAGGTGGATTGTGCTGTATTGAAGATAGGAGCAGGCTGTGAGCAAACAGGAAGCACTGCACCTCTGAGGGCTGAGTTGCTCTTAGTATCTGGGTTACTGATCTAAGTTTAACAACAAAAACAAACCCAGAACGAGAGAACTTGTGCTGCTTCCCAGCATCTTTGTCTAGAATGTTCAACAGCCTTCACTTTATAGGAGCGTAAATGGAGGCGTGGAGCTTATAACTGGCTAATGAAAGGTCATTCAGGGACATGCATTTGGATTTGGGAACAGAACCTAATTGTTCGGGGCTCCTTTTCCCAATTTGCCTCTGTTGTGCACTATGGCATAGCAATGACTGCGTTTTCTCAAAAATATGTAGAGACAGTGGAATGAACCCCTTGGGAAAACATGCAGCTGAAACTATCGTTAAACTCGCTAGTACCAATTACTTTTCAAGAGCCTTACATATGTGTTCTCATGGAGCCCTTAAATTGCTTCTCAGTCCTCAGCTTGCTTTGTAACCTCCTGGAGTTTTATAACGCTCGCAGCTGTCCCTCTTAAAGTGCTGATGGGCATCGCTGTCCAGGCAGAGGCTCTGGAAGAAACTGCTCTTTCTCTGTCACGTTGGGTAGTTCTCGTTGCTGCGATCATGTTTGTGCGGTGGGGTAGTAGCTGTGGAGGCAAAGTGTCCATTTGGATGCAGTAGGGCATCTGGATGCAGTATGGCATCCGTCATGGTGAGGCAGCAGGAGGAGTCAAAAGGATCGTTGTGTGACTTTTATTTGTTGTTATTCATCTGGAAATGACTTGAGGGTCCCCCATGGCTTCTCATTGTGGTTCTTTGCTTTTCCCAACCCCCCCCTTGGGAGGCAGTGGCCGTAGGTGCATTGCAGAAATGCCCCTTTATGCCTCCAAACTTGCACAGGTCCCTGAAGGCCAAGGCGTCTGGGCCGCAATGGGCTCCATGTTGGAGGCCTGTACCTGGGTAACTTCCCTTTGCAGCAGCCTGTGGCAAGCACCCCTCGCTGCGTTTTAGGGGCTCAGACAAATGGTGCATCTACTCCGTGCAAGGAAATAAGAGGTAGAGCACTTAAAGCAGCGGACTCTTTGGGGAATCTGTTTGTCATGTAGTAGATGAAAGCAGAACTCTAAACCTCTTCCTTTGGTGTTGGAAGGAGTGCATACTTTTTTCTCCTCTCTCTTCCCCAACAGGTTAATAAGAGTGTAAAACCCACCTCTGTCTGATTTTACTCAAGTAAAAGTACTCGCTGCTTACGCACGTCCTGAGCACTGTCAAGAGGACGCTTTAAGGATACTGCCTGACCCAGGGTAGATTTGCTACAATGATGCACTTGATTCAGAAAGAGGAAAAAGCCTGCAAGATAATTCTGACTCGGAACAAAAAGTGACTGCAGCATTTCCGTATATGGCTTGTGAAATTCACCAGTCGGTATGAGCAGGAGATGAAACTGGTAGCCAATAGCACCTGCCTCCTGGCTCATCTTATGAAACAAACTAGTTTTACTCTGAAAAAGGTTGACTTTTTACAAGAGGATTTTATTTTTAGTAACATTCTTGACTGAGAATCCAGATCAGATGATTTGACAGACTGAAATGGGATCTGAAAGTCAAAACTTACTGCGATTTGGGCCTCTTGTGTGATCAAATCACTTAATAACTGTTACAACAGATAGGTGCCATCTGGCATTTTCTGGCCCAGTGGAACACTCTCCAAGAACAGTAAAGACTTCATCTCTTGCACTAAGATGCAGCTTGCTTAGGGCCAGGATAAAACAGATTCTCCACAAATGAAGAGCTATTGCCTGCTTTGTACTTTTTGCATGCAGAGGATGTCGATCTGTTAATTATGTTAAGATATTTATATTCCTTCCCCCCCTTTCTAAAACGCCCCAGCCGATCAGGCATATATGCTCTTTTCCCAGCAGAAGAGCAAAAGTGCATGTGCTATTATTAGGAGACTGTTTACCATAGTGATGAATGGGTGAAGAACTTGTGGAGAAGAGAATCCTTTTTTTTTTTTTTTTTTTTTTCCCAATTTTTTTCTAAACCTCCGAGATAGGTCAGAGTAAAATATTGATTTTTTTTTTTTTTTTAATTTATTTATTATTAGGAAAGCAGGGAGATCTCTAAGTATCTATAGAGAGGAAGCCTACTAAACGAATGCTGATTTTGGCATAGAGTTGACCGTAATGTTCTTATTGGGTGGTCTTAATATTATAAATAGTTCCAATAAAAATGGCTTGTTCAGTGCTTCATCATAACAAGTTTTTTGACATCCTTGGAAGAAAATGGAGACATAGCCTCTTCTGATTACGTTCATGCCACTGTTTCACAAGACCGTGCTTCTTTCAAACTGTACATTGTTAGGCAAGGATCCCTCCTAAGGTTCCTGCTTCCATCCTCTGGTTTTCTTTTTGTATCTGGGGTCAGTGAATCTGCTAACTGGTGTTTATCCTGCTGCAGTCACTGTCAGCTGAGCGTCTTAATGGACTTGAACTGTAGTCCCCATGCAGGGACTTTATTTTCTGGGATGCAAAAATAAGAAAATATCTGGATAAAACAAGTAGACAAGAATAGAACGTCCAGGCAGTTTTGTCTGACTAAGGCAGCAGTATCTGAGTTGTCGCAGAGAGCGGAGCTGTGACTCATCTCACGTGTAGCAAAGGGCAGCACTTCTCTGCCTCCAGGTGCTTCTCCTGGCCTACCATCTCACTGCGAAACTGCCCCTTTGCCTTTCCTGCTGCAGCCTCGTGTCTGCTGGGTGTACATGCTGGCTCCTTGCTGCTCTGCTGCCACCAGATGCGTGCCTCTTGAGTGCCACCAGTGCACGAGTGGCTGCAGCAGCTTCTGCCTCTGAGCAGCTTCGTCTCTCCCCATCACTTCAGTCTCATTTCAGATCTTGTCTGAAAACCTCTTTTCCCTTGCCTATCTCTTTTAATTAATCTCTGTTATTTAACTGCATATTTTACTGCATTGCATTTTAAATTATGCAGTTGTTTTTTCATGATGTATTCCAGAAACAGCTTTCAGTACCATGAGTCTGAAATCACAGCTAATAATGCAAACCAACAGCTAGTAAAGACATTGATGTATGAATATTTTTCAGGTCCACTTCTACTACTTCAGTCCCAGTATGGAGTTAAGACCGAGGCCTTGGCTGTGAACTCTACCCAGCTGGGGACGCTGTGCTGAGTAGGGGGCTGAGGAAGCAAAAGACAGCAAGGGGATGCTATGTGCAATGACATGTGTAGAGTGCTCTCTGCTAGTGAACCTCTTAAGAGGCTGCTCCAATGTACAGAGTCAGGCTTCTCCACGAGAAGTCTGCCTTGCTTGGGAGGATGATCCCTTTGTTAGTGTAAGGCCTATGGGCAAAGCGCAGCACAAGAGGGACGTGGAGCTTCCAGAGAGGGTCCAGACGTGAGTGACAAAGATGATTCAGGGACTGCAGCATCTGTCGTATGAGGAAAGACCAAGCGAGCTGGGTGTGTTTAGCCTGGAGAAGACAAGGCTGAGAGGGGATCAAATACCTGAGGGGAAAATGTAAAGAAGATGGGAGCCAAACATTTATTGATGGTGACCAGCAACAGGTCAAGGTGCAATGGGTACAAATTTAAACACAGGAGGTTCCATGTCCATGTGAGGAAGAGCTGCTTTCCTGTGAGGGTGATGGAGCCCTGGAACAGGCTGCCCAGAGAGGTTGTGGAGTCTCCTGCTCTGGAGATCCTCAAAAATAGCCTGGATGCCACCCTGTGTCCCCCATGCTTTGGGTGTCCCTGTTGGAGCAGGGGAGTTGGACTAGGTGATCTCTAGAGGTCCCTTCCAACGTGAACCATTCTGTGATTCTGTGGCTCTAAAAGACTCCTCAGTTGCTGTGGGTGTTTCCTGCTGCAGCGGGAGCACTGTGTGTTCTCTGAGCACTGAAACAAGCTGGTGGGTTTAACAGTCCTGAGACTCCTCTCGGGACACTGTGAGCACAGTGTTGTCTTAAACAGCAACAATTTTTTATGTTTGGCTTCTCATGTGTATTTATACTTGAAAGTTGGAGAAAAATGTTTAAGATGGAGTTGAAGCTTGAGATCTTACAATGCTTCCTACAAAGTGAGAGGTCCTACACCGCTTAAATAGTGCTCGTGCCATTTCTAGATACATGTTTCATTCCTCTTTGGCACTCTCTCCCCTAAACTGATGGAGAAGAATAGCAATCGGGGAAAGTTTTCTGGCACAAACTCCTTCTTTTGAAACCTGCTCTCCATGAACCTGCTCTGTTATAATATCTGTTCCTGGCAATTGTTGGTTTTGTGCAATGAATATTGAATGCTCTGACACTGAGAGCGGCTTTCTGTAATCATGAAGAAGACTTGATTGCTGGTGAGGGGAGCAGTATATGGGTATATGGTGCCTATAAGCTCAGCAAAGTAGAAAATTTGCTGCTATTTTCTTATATGACTGTGTGTTATACATAGCTGAGGAGAGAAAAGATGGATTTGGTCCTGAATGTGGGAAGTACAGGGGAGTCAAGCTTATTCCTCAGGCATGAGAAGTAATAATAAGGAATAATATGTGTTGAATAACTTGCTACCTTGCTGGTGTAAAATGATATTGGTGTGGGGTATGGTTGGAAAGCAGGTTGGAGATCTTGGGAAACATGGGAGTTGCTGTTAGGTAAAAAAGACACTGAGAGATAGGGCAGATGTCAGATTCTCTGCGGCAGGAAGGCCCCTATGGAGATCATCTAGATTGCTCTGAACAGATTTGAGCATCTCTAAGGATGGAGATTCTGCAGTGTTGAGTGTTGGGTCACTGTTACAGTTAAAATCCCTGAGCTTTCCTGGATTGCGGTTTGTGGCTGTTGCCTTCTGACACTGACTGCTGCTAGAAGAGTCTGTACTTGTTTTTGTGATGCTTTTTTATACTTGCTCCTGCAGGACTATGTGTATCTGTTTCTGTAAAGCCTATTCTCCAGCCCTTTTGCCCCCGCAGCCCCAGGCTGCTGCTGGGCTTAATGCAGCACCAGTGGGAGTGGGGGAGTGTGAGCTGAAGGGGTCTTACTGGCTGTGCAGTGCCCCTCTCAGCCTGGGGAAGTGGATGTGGGGAGCACTGTGAGTCACTGTCGTAAAGCAGGAGGCATTTTAAAATTGGCCTCAGAAGAGAAGGGATGTTTAATGGAATAGTGGTGGAGAAGTTATGCAGATAGAGAATATGAGTGGAAGATGCCTGTTTGCTTCCTTATGTCCTCAGAAAGTGACTAAATGCAAACCAACAGCTGCAGAAGTTGAGACAAGAAAAATGCGTCATTGCTATGGATAATGGATGGAAAAAATGTGGCCGTTCATGGTGATAAGAAAATCCTTCTTTGGTGGTTACAGAATTGAATTTCTGTAGTTGTTTAGAGCAGGGGAAAAACCTTCTGTTCTATTTCTTTCAAAGGCAACAAGGTGAGAAGCCAGAAGTTAGAAGAGGAGGTAGGAAAAGGACCAGTCTCTGGCTTTGCTTTGGATAAGTCTTCAGTGCTTACCCTGTATTTGAAAAGCTGCTTTCTCTTCCACCTTTCTATTTATGAAGATTTTCCTTATCTTATAAATACTGATGTTCCTAAGTGAGACTGGGGACGCATTCTTAGGATATAGCCATTTTTGCTATGCGCTCTGCCCCTTTTTGTTGTTCTAAATTAACCGCTTGCAAATAAGGCCTTCAAAATGCAGCAGTCCCAGTTGCAGCCGGTTTGCACCTGCTTGCGCCCTAGCAGGGATCTTGGGGAGCTGGTTCTGCCCAGCACCACCCTTTTTTCCCCCTTCCCTGCATCCCCTGCATTACGTGAAAGGGAAGAACTCTTAAAAATCAAGCATCAAAGGAGCTGTCACCCGCCTGAACTGCCCTTGCACCGAGCAGCAGCACAGCAGCTTTGTCGCCAGCTGGGGCTTTACTTAAAGAAATGTGTGTATATGTATACATATATGCATGTGTGAGTGTATATATATGTCTATAAAAATACACACACGTACAGTAATTCAACCCTGAACTTGACACTTCTGTTTCCTGTAAAGGAACTTGCTTTTTTGTCGTCTCTTTATTTTTTTTTTTTCCTGTTGCTATTTTTTTTTTTTCAGCCTGTTGGCATTTTGAGCAGTGATGGTGCATTGCTGCCTCTATTCCCCTCTGCTTTATTGTGTTATTTGCTTCAGTTGAAATCATCCAGTATTTGGACAACCTTCCATATTTAAGCTCTTTGCAATGTTGTTATCAACCACAGACTCAAATATTAACATTATTTAAAAAAAAAAAAATTTCTTCAAATGGAGGCTGGATGTCATGTGATCCCAAGCTCTATCAGATAATAAACAGTCAGCTCCAAGAGGGCTCAAAAGCCTGAGCCATGGTAATGTTGTTGATGTGACCACGTAGAAACAGAAACTAGGTTGGTTTTCTTTATTCTATGGCAATTCTTGTGCTGTTCTGATCCTTAGAGTTCGAAGCAGCCTGCAGGAATCCCTGCCTGGAAGACCCTAATTTTTACAGTGTGTAACCAAGAGAGGAGCCTCTTTTGTAGAGAACTTGTAGATTTAAGGGGGCTGCTCAGAATTAAGTTGTTTTGTTTGGATTTCTCTTTAATAATCCTCCAGTCTGTTGAATCTCTTGGTTCTCAGACACACTCTCTTTAAGAAAGAAGAGAAGCAAAAAATTGGTCATTTTGGGAAAAGAAAATAAGGCATTTGAACTAAACATATAAAAGATATTTTTAACAAAGACGAGGGAATTTTTAATTATGGTTAGCCGTACCATAAATGGTTACGGTATTTGACATTTGTTCAAACCAAAGAAAATCTAAATTGAGATTATAGTGTTGTGAAGTATGAGATGAGAACTTGACCCTGTAACAGTCACCATTTCCTTCTTTGCTTTTAAAATACTTTCATGTTTGGAACTGTCATAACAGAAGCTGCCCAGATTTTACAGTCATGGTGCTTGTGTGTCAGTAGTGACTTCCCGAGCCAGGGAGCGCTGCCTATTGCAGTCCCTATTTGCTGAACTTTGGAAGGCCTGAATAGGCCTTGGCTCTATATTTAATACCCCAAAGGCCTTCCTGGAGCTTCGGTGGGGTACTGGTGACTTTCCACACCTCCTTCCTCCTTCCTTTCCTGCTTCTGTGTCTTGGGCTGCCTCTTCCATGTGGAGGGAGTCATGGCCATGCAGAGCAGAGCTTGGAGCCTGCCTGCTTTTAAATTAACCCTTTGGTGGATACATACCTTCGGTATGGAGCGTTTAAGAGTTGAAATGGCTAGAGATGGGCAAGGGCCTCCTCTCAACAGCTGCTAAGCTGAGGATGGAAGAAGCGTTTGGAGCTGTGGGTGGTGTGTGTGAAGTTGCATGTTGCTTTATGTCCTGTTTGAGGAAATCACTGTGATGAGCAGATCCCATAAGGCGAATCGTAGGCACTGCAAGCAAGTCGCGAGGAGGGTTTTGAAGCAACTACAAGCGCCGCCAAGCTCCACACATTAGCACTGGAAGGCAAGGTTTCTGCCCTGGAGCTTATGTTGTCTGAATTATGTAAATCAGAAAATAAGACCCAGTAGACCAAATTTGTTAGTCTTGCTGCATATGCGGCCTTTTGAAGTCTTATTCACTGGGTATGTGAGGTTTGTGAGAAAATGGCACATGGGCATGTGTACTGCTGTCGTTTCAGTTCAGCGCTGATGCTATTTCTGGTGTGTGCCTAGCTCAGAACTGAAATATTAACAATGTGTTGTGCCAACATATATGTTCACTGTGACATCTCCTCTTTGGGATTTGGCAGGAGAACTGAAAATTGTGCTTTCAACAATAAATATATGGGATTTTGTTTTTTATAAGGGGAATAGTTTAGTCCAGAGCCAGCGCGAGCGTTATTTGCTGCGCTGGGCAGAAAATGCTGCTAACGGAGCAGCTGGCACATATCTTGCCAGGCTCCATCTGTCAGTGCCGGCGCTGCCTGTGGGTTGCTCTCCCACTGGATAGATTCGGTTCCTGCTGTAATGTCCATGGCATGGATTAAAATGGAATTCCTTAGTTGATATTTTTTTTTGAAGTTATTTACTGTAAATAATTCAAGTATTTTCGTAGGATACTTTGTCATCCTTTACAGACACACTAAACTTTGCTTCAGAGTACTGCAGATGCTACATCTTGCAGAGTGAGTTTACCTAAAAGCCTGTATGAGAGTGAGGTAGTTGTCAAGTTTAACCTCGCAGACATTCCTCGTGTACACACAGGTCAGACTGGGCTGGGATCCGATGAGCCCATATTGGAATAAATAAAACATACTTAAAAAATAAAGTTAATGTTCATGTTCATCTTCGCGTTTCTTGTTATCAAGACTCCCAAATTTTGACCACATTATTTACATGCCACTTAAATTCCATTTTGTATTGAACTTCTCCCCTTCATTAAGAGATTTTTCTCCCTATACTCCAAAAGAAATGGTTATTAGAAAAATCAAGACTCTTCCTTTTGAAGTTAATCAACAGAGTGAAAAGCAACTTTGGACTAGAAGACCATGTGCAAGGACACGGGCAGATTGGCTAAATTGGTCTCGGCCCATAGAAATGCTAATTTGCCATCAAGACTATTCAAGAGTGACCAGGGGAATATTATTGATGGAAATGAAGGATTTGCTTCGAGCTGATTATCCAGCGTGCACAGGATTTGGGGGAAGGGCCTGTCTGAAACTGAGCTCAAATCCTGAGCAGTATTTTTTAGACTGTTCCATATTGTAAGTCTGTTAAATAGGAATACTTGGGTATGTGTCTTGGCTTTTGGGATGGAATAGCTGAGTGGTCTATGATTTTTGTGAAAAAAAGTCCATCTGAAAGAGACATGCAGGAATCCTGCATGTGGCCTGTGATGTGGCAGTTCTGTGGTGGCAGCCGCGTTCTCTGGTGCCCGGCACAGATATCGGCTTTGTTGTGCAAGGTGTTTACCTGGGAGGGAAGATTCAAGTTCCACCAGTTCCTCTGCATTTTGTGGAACTGAGCACTGCGTCTCATTTCGGGGAAGCTTAACAGACCGGGTGTTTCATACCAAGGGCTGCTTTTTTATTTTTATAGCTGCTGGAGGTTCAGTTGAGCTGAGTTGGTGATGCTGCTCTGACTGTATCTGCTGAGGATTTCTCCCTCAGTCAATGTGAAAAATTACTGTAGAGTGAATGGACTTCAGAGTCTCATTATTCTGTTTTTAACTGGATGTTACCATTCTGTGAGGGATTTGGGGTTTAAAATGGTTGTAAATGATTAAACATCCTGTGTGCTTTCTTCTGTACTATTTCAGCAGCCAGTGTTTCAGGTGATCTAGCGCTGTGTGCGGGGAAAGATTTGCTGGATATTCTGTTCCTCTGTTTTCCCCCCCACCATCAGTGCAAGGATTGACTGCCAGTCCCTAGAGGCTTTGGATAGGAGATACATATGCTCACTGACTAACATGCTGCTATTAATAGCTTGCAAGCTCTTGATAATTAAAAATCTTGAGCTTTAGACGTTTTCCCTTTCCCTGGCCCCAAGTTCAGGAATGGATAAGTAAAACAAAATGAGAAGTAACAGCAAGTCAAGTAAGACACTTGAACAGTTTTCTGTTCAAGGAAATGTTCTATTTCCAGCCTTCATGGTTAGTGAAGAAGGAGATTTGCATGTACTTTGGAATCTGTGGGGTTTTGGCCTTAAGTCCCCTTGACAAAGTGCCCCAGCAGAGCCAGCAGCAGTATTGAGATGGGACCTTGGCACAAGGACAGCCTTCCTTTGCTCCCACATGGATGCTTTCTGTAAAGCTTGCCCCAATTGTTGTTGATGATGACAGTAGTGACATGAATGGCAGAGCAGGTGGTTCCAGCAATCAGAATAAGGAAGCTGATTGCTGAGGGATTAGTGGTGTTGAAGAGAAATGGTGGATGCAACAGCCTGGTTGACGCCTAAGTCCTATGTGTGGTATTTTGGGATGCCTCCATGTGCTTGTAGGTTGGACAAAGTTGAGCTTAAACTGAGCTAAGTGTCTTTGTAGTTTGCATCACCCTACCAATGCTGAAGAGTTTATAGCTGTTACACGGGTAAATACCAGACCTACTATAGCCCTGAGGATATTGTGACATGTTCAGAGTGTCATCTGCTCAAAGTAAATCCTAGTCTAATCTACTGCAAAGAGAAGAATTTCTTGAGTAAAGTCGCTTTATGGCTTGACCATAACAAATCTGTTCCAAAAGATACTTGGTCTGCCTGGTTCCTACTCTGTTTCCTCCCTGGTCAGGTATACATTAATATGAGCAACCTTGATTTTGTGCTTCTCTTCCCATTTTAGAGCAAGATACATCTCTTGGGACTTTCCCTATAGCCAGAGAAACCCTGCATGGTCCCTGGTGAGCAACTGCTGGTGGTCACCACAGCCTGTTTAGATCTCCCTGAAGGGCTTCCAAAGGGACAAGGAAGTTTTCAGAGCATAGAAACTTCTGACACCTGCTACCATCACTTGCTGGTTTTAGTACCTTCTCTGATTTATGACTAATTTTCTTCAGTAATAACTATTGATAAGAGGGCCTCCCCTCCAAGTCTATTGCAATGCAGCCTGCCTGCCCGCCCAGCTTTCTAACCAGCTTCATCAACTATGGATAAGAGGGAACCTGTATCCACAATCTATTTGCTTATTTCAGTAGGTAGCTCTTCAATTATTTACTATGACCTCTGGATTTACGGTTCTTAATATTCATTGTAAATTAGTCTTAGGATTGGGATGGGTAAACATTATCTAACATATCTGGGATATTTAAAACTTTGAGACACGTTGCTGCAACTTGAATGCAAGATGCTTTGGCTGAGCTGAACATATGCGGTTAATTTAGAAATGCTCAAGCTTTTGTCAACACCAATCAGAAATAGTAAACTCTTAGTACTGGAGTGCAGCTTTCCAAGTTAAAAGCCTTAGCAAGTAACTAAAGCAGCAACTTCAAGCTTGTGGGTGCATCTGAGAGCTCTATGTAGTGTTATCAGCTCTGGCTTTAGGGAGATTTCTGTGTGATCTCATTTTCTAATGTAGAAGCCACTTCTCGTGAGAAATGAAGCATTTGCTCTGTCTTGCAGTGTCACCAGGCAAGTTCTTGGGCAGGTTCAGTACCAACAAAGAGGAGTGCCCGTGGCCCTGCCTGGACGTGTGCTCATCCTTCTGTACAAGTATTTCCAAATTATTGATAAATGAACTGTAGGTTACTTCCTCAAAAAGGAGGCCAAAGGGAAGGTAATGCAAGGCCTCGCACAGTTCTTTGATATAATATATTATGTGCTGCTATATATTCAGTACCTTGTTTTCCTCCTTGTTCCACTACTGATAAGTTTTCTCTTTAGTTCTTTTGTCTGCTGCTGTGTGTGAAAGAATGGGTCTTTGCTCCACAGAATGTTGAGTGAGCCATGAATGGTAAGAGATAGTTACTGAAGCGGAGATTGGATGTGCTTATAGGTCCTTTCAGACCACTGATATATTCCGCCACATTCCCTGCTTTTTCCTGAAAAAAAAGTGTGTGTTTGCCAGTATTAGTTTGGTATCACCCACTTAAGATAGAAGTTTTGACTGGTTTGGGAGGTAATTTCTTTTTAGACTTGGTACAGGACCAGAACTCAGCTGAAATGGCAAGGCATTTAGTGAGGCGGGCATGATTTTGGAACTTTAACTCTGCTGCTAACTGTCTTATTAGAAAATGTGTTCTGCAAGCTCCAAGGAGAGAGAAGTTGCCACAACATTAAGAAAATACAGACAATTCTTTGTTGATCAGCTAGTTGCATCCTGCATGTGCTGATGTGTGGTGGAGACCTCTGAATGCATGGGGCCACCGGCTGCAGCAATCCCGTTTTCCTTCCTAACTGGTTGATGAAAGGTAGGAGTGAAGACTTTTTAAAAACTGGGAAGCTAACTAAGCTGTAGGACTAGGTTATTAGGCTGTGGTTATTTTGAAGCCAATGCAGTGCACCGCTGAACTGGGTAAGTGCATGTGGGCAGTAGCAGCAAAGGCACAAAAGGCCAAGCACATCCCTTCCTGCAGCTCAGTGACATGGGAACTGGGCCCTTGGATAGAGTGCCAGGTGTATGACAAGGTATTGTGCCCTGTGTAATTAGCAGCTCTGTTTAGCTTAGTGATTTTTGGTCTGTTGTAGGGCAGTGTTGTATTAGTAGTTTATCATGTGGATTTTTTTTCCTGTGATTGAGGTTGCGTGTATTCCAAGAGAAAATTAAAAACACTGAGGGGACAAATGGATCCGTTTCTGCCGGGGCTGCCTCCCTTGGTGTGATCTGAAGAGCAGCTCCTTGACGTTGGCAAGGGAGCCAACTCTTCTAGTGGGGCACATTTTCTTATGGGCAATTTCAAACCCAGTAGAGAGCGCTGAAAAGAAGGGAAGCAGAAGTCATAGAAAATGTTCTGAGAGCAGCATGCTTGCAACAGACCGTCCTATTTCGTAAAACGCGTTGCATCCTGAGCTCATGTGATTTGGAAAAATCCTGTATGTTTAGTCATGTGCCATGAGAATTAGATGATGGGAATTAGTTGACAGGAAAGAACTTGAAAGAACAGATAGTTTGAACGCTGCAGAGACATTGATTTGGAGGGGGATTTGCCTGTGTGGGTGGCAGTCTGGAGAGAAAAATTGACTGTTTGCAACTTAGAAAGATCATCTGCCAAATGATGGACACACTGTCTGACCTTGAGGCATGGCTGGATTGAGGAATCAGTAAATAAGCTCTTACTCTTCTCTCACTGTGGCAGTTGTTTTCACAGGGGTTCAGTTTTTCCAGGATAGTAATTATGTAAAATATTTCTAAGGAAGCTTTATGATACAGGCTTGTCTTTGACAAAAATACGCAGCGTGGGCTGCCCTGCTAATTTAACTGCATTTTTGTGTATCTGCTTGGATAACAGGCATTGACTTAAGCAAAGCACCCACTTGTATTTCTAACACTCTTAAAAGGGAAATTCCAAAAACTATTGTATTATTGAGACTTAATGAATTTTCATTTTGCTACTGTTGAAGTAATTCCTAACTCCTGTTAGGCAAACAAGCCACTTAACATTCCCTTTAAAATTTGAATAGCTAACTGTGGTGCTCAAGTATTACACTGAAGTACCTGAAAGCGTGTAAACATGTTCTTTATCATCTGTGGGTTGTTTTTATTATTATTTTTTATTTGCTTAAGAGAGAGAGATGGAAATTGCAGTTGAACTCTGGCAATTACCACTGTCTCCCATTGCTGCCTTGTAGCTCCTGGCTTTGCTCTTCCTTCTTCCACATTTTGCCTGCTGTAGAGAGCTTTCAGCTTCTCTTGCAGGTGCCAGCAGCCCTGATTAAACAATGCAAAAAACTACTCCACGTCAAGTTATTTTTAATCTAAGCTGTTATGGAAACTGCAAAGTGAAACTGCCAGCGTTATCTGCAAAGCTTGAGAAATTGTCCTAACCTAATTCAGCTAGGATGGAAAATGCATTCAGCGGCACAACTGTGTTTATCTAATCTTGCTGCCAGAGCAGTTGTTTGGGCAAATAACTAAAACTTTAGGTGCTTAGTCAAATAAGGACAAGGCATTTGATCAACAAATCATTAGAGAAAAGAAAAGGCTTTTTATATGCTGAAGTTCTCTCATTTGATAGCACTCAGGCACCCAGTAATTGAGTGCTGGGGCTTTGTAACCTGTCAGTGTTGAGCCTCACGCTGTTTTGTTAAAACTTCTTAAGGAAACTGCTCGAGTAAAGGCTACAGACCTACACTTGAGTGTGCGTGAAGTTAGAATTACGGTGCCTGGCTTCTCATTAGCTGTGTGTGTTGCAGAGAGCCTTTCATCTCCGAGGGCTTTGAAAGTGTTCCCTGCACTTGCGCTCTTGCCTGTGCTGGGGAAGCTCGAGTAAAATCAATCTGTCGCTTTCTTTAGGCTCCAACTCAGTAGACAATGTTTTGAAAACCATTGCTGCTGGTGGCTTGAAGTTTAAAATGCCTCTGTGGCTAACTAGGGTGCGTGGGGAAACTCGCTTCTTGAACCTATAGCAGTTCAACAGGCCCTTGTTCTTGAAACAAGAGAATAACTCTTTATTAGTGTTTTTTTTATCACGTAGAAATGTCAATATTTTTAGGTAAAAAGCATCTGTTTATATTCAGAAATACATAAAAAGTGGGTTTCAGCATAGCCTGGCTTTAGTCAGTACATGCAGTAGCTGTTTTACCCTTCGACAACAGATTATATTAAACACACTTCTTGATGCTTCATGCTGTGGAAGGCATCAGTTTGGGAACCAATTTGTGCAGGTTTGAATTATTTGACTGTTCCAGTAAGTGTCCAAACGCTGCTGCCCTCTAAACTGTGGCTGTGTGAACCACGTTTCCTGCCTGGGTGGGGGAGATTCACCCTCGTTCAGCATTTTTTAGTTGAAATGGCAGCAGAGCTTCCCTTCTGCTGCAGCTTTATAATGCACTTGTGCTGCTGCCTTCCAGCCCTTGGGAAGCAGAGGCAGATGTAACATCCTGGAAGTTCAGCTGAAATAGGGAGATGGAGGAATCTGAGGCAGGGCTTAAGCATGAACGCTAAGTGCATGGGAGCTGGAAAATGCAGAGTGGAGCTGAGTGCAAGCTGAATTTTTTATTTCCTGGCTGCTTTGCTTCGTACTGTTGCGTTGCATAAGGTTCTCTCCCCTACTTTTTAAGTATATTGAAAATAGAGATAAACAAGAAGTCAGATTGGAAGACACTGTTTATTAATATGAGCTCTTCCTTCTGGTTGCTGAGTCTGTCCTACGAATAACTAAAATGCAGAAGAAGCTGTGCTGCTACTGACTCATCATCTGCTGGGAATCCTGCCTTGTGCAGAGCACCTTTTCTGCAAGGGAAGGAACAGAAAATTCTGCGTAGCTGCAGTTTGCGAGTTGAGTAACAGCTGAGGCCGAGAGCCTGATCTGGAAGCTCCCAAATCGTGGAGGCCTTCAAGGGGGAGGCGGCTTTGGGGGCTCCCGTGCCCCTGAGGAGAGAGCACTTGGGGTTGGAGTGCTGTCACAGAAGCAGCTGTGGAGAGTGTCCAAGGAGGGGGTGGCTGAGGGAAGCCTCACGGAGCTCCTGATGGGACATGGATCAATGTACCAACTAGGCGGGAGCAGCACGGGAGGAGAGTGTGGCAAACCTGCCCCCTTCCCTGGGTCCCAACAAGCTTGAGAGGGCAGATGCTTTAGAGTAATCAGGTGTCTTCCTGTGGTAGAGAGGAGGTGTTTGATTTTTGCCACTGTTGCAAAAGGAGAGGGGCTTTGGGAAGGATTGAGGGCTTCACCTAGTGATGGAAATGGGAAGGAAGCGACAGGGCTATGGTTGCAATACAAAAATGATCCTTCTCTTTCCTTCTGTTTTCCCCTTTCAGGAGGAAGCTCTGCTTTCTTCTGACCTGTTGGAGGTGTTGGTGTCTCTTTGGTCAAGGCTGAGCCTCCTCAACTTGCAGAGGATGTTGATGAGGCCCCTCCTGAGGAGGGGTGGCTTCAGCCAGGCTTCCGCATGTTAGGCCCTCCCAATGCTGCTCCTGGCCTGGGGACAGGGGCAGCCCCTGGAGCAGGCATGTTGGCTTCATGGGGAGCATGGACAGCGAGGGAGGGACACCAGGTGTGGGGAAAATTCCCTGCCTTTATTCAGCCTGGGCTGTGTGAGCTCTTAAGAGATGGTGAAAGCTGCATTTCACTGGTGTGGGGGATTGGAGGCTTCTGGAGGGGAAGGATGGCTTTGGGAAACTCTGCTCCAAGAAATCTTGAGAGTTTTGGCTTTCCTACTGAAATAATTGTTTCTTGGCATGTTATACTGTTAAATATTTTTCAAATTCTTTATCTGCCCTTTATTTATGAAAACTTCTCTAATGTAAACTTGGCTTGAGTACCTTGTCTGGTTGCACAGTCAGGTCTTCTGGGTGGCAGACTTCTTCTAAATATAGGTTGCGCTTGTTTTGTTTCTGTCCTCCCCCAACACTTTTTTTCCAGCCTGAAGCAAACTTCTTGTTCTTTTGCCTTACAGGCTCCAGATAAAAGGAAAGCGTTGGAAGAGACCAAAGCCTACACAACTCAGTCTCTAGCCAGTGTTGCTTATCAGATCAATGCACTGGCCAACAATGTATTACAACTGCTGGACATTCAAGCGTCCCAGCTACGGAGGATGGAGTCTTCTATCAACCATATCTCCCAGGTAACCTTTTTGCTTTTGGGAAAGGATTGGTAATATTGGAAGAAGCATCATCTGCCTTTTAGTGTTATTGAGAGGAGGATAGCTTATGACTTCTGTGGCTGCTCTGAATTACATGAAGAAATCTGTAAGGCTTTAATATTTGTGAAAGTGATTTTGCTCTGGAGATGATTTTGAATAAAACAGTCCCTTTCTGAAGAAGTGCTGGGTTTCTGTTTGGTTTAAAGTGAGATCTTGGCCCTCTCTGGAGGAAGCGCAGGTAGAAGCGCTATGTGAGCAGTGTTATCTTGTGCTACTGTGGGTTTTGGCAATATGGTCTCGTTTGGTCTTGTACCCTTGCAGGGTGTGATTTCATAAGCTGTGTGAACTGTGTAGGAAGGGAGAGAAGTTTCATATTTTGCCACTTCCTCCTCAAGACAAACTGTCCAAACCAAGCCAGGTGGATAAGTGAGCTGGACTGTCTTGCAGGGCAACTGCACCAATGCTAGAGCTGCTGCAGGGAAGGCAGAGGAAGAGATGATAGGAAGGAAGAGGCCCATCCCTCTCAGTGGCAGCCTGAGTTCCTGTAGCTGAAGTTTCACCCTACGTGGCTGCTGTTGAGAGGGAGAAGTTACTGCTGCTGCCTCGTGTGCCTGGCCTGAGACTTGCCTAATTGTGTAGTAACTCAGCCAAAAAAATCGTGCTGTGTTAACAGGCTGCAGGTGGCTGACTTTGTGATCAGGTGGGCTCGGCACTGAAGGAAGGGAGAAGATTCACCTAGCTGTTTAACCCTTACTTTGCAGTTCTGAAGTAGGTTTAAGCCAGTGTCATTGGGCGGACGCCCAGCGTTCACTGTCATATCATCTTATGGAGATTCGGTTGCATCTTTGCTAGGCTTTGTCATGTGTCTGTCTGACGTACTTAATAAATGATTCTTGGAGGATTAAACCCAAAGTACTGTGAGTTGAGGATTAAACCCAAAGTACTTGTGAGTTTGAAACCTTTGCTGGTTAAGTAGTGCTCTGTTGGTTGTATACCTTACACGGAGTACTCTGCTGTCCCTCTCCCTGGAGGCCTTGCCAGCCTCTGCCTACTGTTTACAGAACAATACAGAACAAAATACATTATAATGTGTTTCTGCTAAATGACAATGCTATGGTTGGCTGAAAGAGATCTACAAATTGACTAACAGATCCCAAAGGATTCTTATGTATGTGAAAAGGCTTTACTAGCAACAAACATTTCTAAAATACCAATAAAGTAATATATTGGATTCATAGAGTATATAGTATCTTAAAAAAGAAAAACACCGTGCAGTGCTAATGTCTGACATGTTTTAAGAAGTATGGACTGCTGAAACAATTAAGTAGGAAAGAAGTAAAAATGCTATTGAGGAATTTCTTATGCTGTCAGGTGTTCAAAGATTCTTGATGTTAAGATTATGCCCACCTCCAAAGAGGTGACTGGATAAAGGATAATACCTGAATTCCTACCTCTGTTTCGAAGTAATGCTCTTAGTCAAAGGTCCTGCAGTACTGAGCATGTTTTTTCATGTGCATTTTGGAGAGGGAGGGCGTGGAATTATTATTGTTAATTTCTCTTTCGGACATGGATATTACTAAGGTGGAGAAAGCCAAAATGCTTGATACTAGCAAAAAGGGTGTTAACCCCCTGTACTGTTCTCCACCGGCAGGGAGGGCACTTTGCTGCGAGCTGTTGAGTCACCTGCTACACGAACTGTTTGCTAAAGACTGGGAACAATGGGTGCTTTGTGGAGCTGCTGAGGAGTGCTCAGCAAGGTCGCCTTTAGTTTCTGTGGCCCGCCTGTCCTTCCTGAAACTAATCCTTGTTTATAAATGAATATCTGATGACTAATTTTATAGCACTAAACTGGATACGAATATGTGCTACATGTACTCTCTCATCTATTTGCTTTATTTTTTGTTCTCATTTGGCCGCTTCAAGTACATATAAAAATCTGCTGGACAGTTGCTTGCTGGGCTGCTTCTGTATTCTGATAGGTCTTCAGAATGTCTTCTCCCTGTGCTTTTATCAGTCATGAATGTTTTCCTGGCAGTGAAGCATGGAGGTGAACATTTTCTC
This sequence comes from Eudromia elegans, assembly GCA_003342815.1. Classification (NCBI taxonomy): domain Eukaryota; kingdom Metazoa; phylum Chordata; class Aves; order Tinamiformes; family Tinamidae; genus Eudromia; species Eudromia elegans. The sequence continues at coordinate 1,959,482 of PTEX01000137.1, forward strand.
AAAATGTGAGTATTGATGTACCATGGTGATGGGCAGGTTGGTATGTGGTACGTGTCTGGACAATGTCTGTCTTCCAGTCTGTCTGCAAGACAAGGTAAATTATCCTGAGGAACTTCACTGCCTAAGAGACACAGGCTTCTTAGCCTACATAGCCTGCCTCTGTGCATGGGAAGTAACTGTAAATGATACTTTCAAATTTTCGTGGAAAAAGTATTGTGCATAAATACAGTTTTGAGGCATTGCCAGTTCTGAATTTTGCAGTGTAGAACAGATATCTGTGATAAAAGCTACAGTTTTATTAAACCTTTCTAGCAATAAACACTGTGGAAGCTTTATAGCTCTTCTCATCTGCTAGCAGATTCTGCTCCCCCTCAGTCCTCTGCCACACAGTGCCCTGAACTCTTTCAATTCTCTGTGTTTTCCATAAAGACTCGAGGCTAGCTGGCTGCTTGGCTTATCCTAATTAGTGGCTTCTCAGCACTTTTCCCACTAAAGAAGGTACTGCATTTATAGGAAAACACTCATGAAAATGTCAGATGATTAAGTGAGTGGTACAGTGCATCTGTTGGAGCTTAATTCTGCAGATGGAAAACTTGCCTTTTTAAAAAATTGAATTCCACTGTTTGGGGGGAAGGAGTGACAAGCAGAGAGACTTTGCCTAAGTAATCCCTTAGGGCTGAGGAAGAGCTGCTCTGAGCACATTCCAGCAGTGAACATCTCCAGGAGAGACTTCTGCTTTGGCTGCTAGATAAAAGCCAGTCCAAACGTATGTATATTTCTTGCAGTCTCATTTGTCTTTCGGCTGTAACTGGAGGGTCTGGAGCAGCCTGTCACATTGTTATTTACTGCGTCTTGAGATACAGAGCTGAGTAGGTGGAGCTCAACTTGTTGGTTCAGCCCTTGATGGTGGCTTTGAGCTTTTCCAAGCTGATCTCTGCTTTCCAAGCTGTCTGACAGAGTGGAGACTTGGTTAGTGCTCTGGAGAAGTTTGCAAACCCTTCCATTACAAGAGATCCTACTCATCCTGTTAGGCAAGGTTTGGGGGAAAAGCTAGCTTGGGCCGCCCTAAGCCTGAGGATCCTTTAGTGTTAAGGCATGTGTATTTTTAGGCCTCCCTATCGTAAATTTTCTGCAGCAGTCACAGTTGCACTGTATGTTTCTGCTTGGTGCTTTGGTTTGGCTTTGTGTTTGCCTTGGATAGCCTTACTTAGAAGTACATTTAGTTTCAGGTAAGGTGTTTGTGTAGGAGGTGAATGCACCGCCAGCCTGAGCGATGCAGTATTGGGATGTGCTGTCCTGTCTTCCCCTTTAGGACACTGGCGTAAAAAGGCAATGGTGGAAGGACTGGAGCCCCGTGTGATTCCTTTTTTTTTTTTCTCACCTGCAAATTCTGGATCACAACAGCAAGCAGTGCTACTATAGGATAGCCAATAGCTGCCCTCAGTTGCGGTGACCAGAAGGTTTTCCAAGATCAACAGCTGGATCAATGTTGTTCAGGTTTTCTGTTTTCTTTGTAGCAACTGCAATGTATCTGGAACAGGCACTCTTCTCTTTTGGAGTGGCTTTAGGGAAGTCTAGGGAATGTAGGAACAGGGCAGTGAAAGAGAAAAGGAGTAGCTGAGGCTCAACCTGCAGTAGGAGATGGCTTGGAAGGACCTTGGGTGTTCAGGTGAGGGAAGGAATGGAGACCTTAATGTTCAGCCCACCGTATTTCTTGGGGCATTTAACCAGTTTGGTCACTCGACTGTGGGATTTTGCATGTTCCCTGATGATGAATTGGACAAGACACTGTCTGCTTGTGATCTGACTGTGGTTTATGCTTCATTATATTATTTCTTAGTATTAAATGAAGTTCTTGTTGGCTGTTTAGATCATTTGTGTCAGTTTTGCCATGGTTCCTGAGCCAAAACTTCTAAATACTTCTTTCAGAGTTAATTTTTTTTTTTAATAAATAAGAATCTTGCCTCTGAAAACTACCTCTTGTCAGTGGAGATGTTCAAAATGCAGCTTGTTCTAGTTTAAACTTTTAACAAGGGCAAGTTGGCCCTCTAGAAAATGCTTTTGGCTTATACTGTTTTTGGATGATGCGCTCTGTGCTCTCTCCTGCTCAAGGAAACAGGAGCCAACTTAAGAAACATGTACTTTAAGATAACTTTTTTTTCTAGGCTTGTGGTAATGAAACAGCAAAAAAGAATACAGATGAGAGAGAGACTGATTCACCAGTGGAGAGAAAAGTTGACAGGGTCATCCTTGTTTATGTTGTCAAAACTGAAAAAATGTAGCAGATAGCTCTGGGGCTGGTGTCAGAGCAGCTGCAGGCCTGGGCGGAGCAGCACTTTTCCTTTTTCTCCTGGATATAAACAGTTTTAAAGCAGCTCAGTATTTCAGTCCACGTCTACTGAAGCAAGAATAAAGCAAAAGACTCCTTCTTAAGAGAGAGCACTTTTTTCTTCTGCATGAAGAAACACTGTACCCCTTAAACATTCAGCGTTAATACTTTCTTCTGTCTCTGAAAGTGTCTTTTAGTGACTATTACAGAACAGTCAATTCTGAAAACTGAAATATTTGCGTCTTTTGTGTTATCATTAAGAGATGGAAGCTTTTAGAACTGAAAATTGGAAAAAGCCCAGAATTAATTGAGAAGAGTCTCACTTCACCATCCATGTCTAATTTGCTGCCTGTGTAATTGAAGTGGCAGTAATGGGACCCACCCGTTGCCTTTCCTTGTGGGACTTCTTCCCAAGCCTGCCGCTGCTGGTGCCTGTGGTGGTGCCCGAGGGATGAGCACCCTGTGCGTGCGTGTGGGTGGCACTGGGCGGGCAGCCCGTCGGCCCCCATGGGAAGCTCTACGAGGGATGTCGTGGGGCTTGCAGGACTTCAGGACGGCGGGAGAGGTGGCGGAGGGTTTTCTTTGTGGATAGGTGTGTGTGTGTGTCTGCCTGTCTCTCGGGGTAATGCTCTGCTGTGGAGAAAGACCTCTCCACATCTCTTGGTGGTGACTGCGCGTACAGAGGCGGCCGTTGGGGACTGCTACCTCAAAGCTGTCCCTTTTGATGTGACAGGGTGGTGTTTTGCTTAAAGCTCTGATCTCGATCTCTGACACAGAGCATGTGGGCTGGACAAATGGACTGTCAGGTGGGGCAAACTGGGCTGCTGGATCCAGAGGGGCAAGCGGTGCCTTGGTTTGGTTGGCGGCTGCCAGCGAGCAGGGTCGAAACCATTCAGAATCCCACACTGCTCAGAGTATTATTTGGAAGCCATTCAGGAAGCCACATGCATCCTTAAAAAGTATGGGGAATAATTCCAAATTTATCCTGTTATAAGACAGGTAATTTGCATGCTAAATGACAGAGCTTTGGTGCAGAGGGGAACTTGAGGCTTGAGTCACCTCAGGAAATTTGACATGTGGCCTGTGAGAGGAGCTTGAGGAAGCTGAGGAACCATTTAGTCTGATAAAGACGTGGTAAAGTGGGGTCTAATGGCAGCCCATGGATACTGGAGTGTGGCTCTATCATCTCTGTAGCTGCCTTTTTCTCTTGGTAGCAGCAAGTGATACAAAAGAGGCAGCAACCGCAGGTTACTGGGCAGGTTCCGACAGGGTTTTCAAAGATGGGAAATAATTTTTTCCATCTGGACCAAGTTGCCCTGTGGGGTGACTGTCTTCAGTGCCACGTTGCAGAGGCTGGAGCTACCCAAAAAGCTGTTCTGCAAGATGCTTCACAATCTGTAGGAAGTAAATGGTGACAGAAACAAGACCACATTCTGAAAAGTCAGGGGAGAAATTGCCACTGTGTGTGTCTACAGATCCTTGTTAACTCCACATCCATACTTCACTTCTGCACTTGCAAAGATGTGTGAAGAGGCAGGGAGTGTTTCTATAGGAACCAGGACGTTTTTGTCTGGCTCCCTTGGACTACCCTTGTCAACGCACACAAATGTTTCCAATATGGTAAAGTGGCTGGCACCTCTCCTATAGATTATCCTACCTTGGGAGATGTTGTCTGGCCTCTGCTTCACATGCTGTTCTTCCTGAGCTCTCTGCAGTGCAGGCTGAGGCTCTGAGATGCTGCCTAGCTCCCAAGTTGTGCTCTGCTAGCTTTGGTTGGCTACATGCTCATCACAGTTTTTCTAACTTTTTGCCTATTGGCTTTTATTTCATATATATAAAATCTCAGAAAGTGCTGTAGCGTGTAGGGGTTGCCTTCTCAGCGCTTCTGATGAGTTATTCTGTCTTTCATAACCCCAAATGAAAGCACATGGGGAACTATACTGAGCTACACAGAATTTACAGAGATGTAGTTAAAACTACCGTGATATTTAGTGCGGTGATAAATATGCCTGTGAGAGAGCACCCATAGCTAATAGCCCTTATGGGATGAGCAAGTAGCTACCTGTATGACTTTCATACAGCAGTTGATTTGATAGAAAAGACAGAGCCAGAACCGTTTGTTTTCTAACATTCTTTATTCCCACCTTTCTTGTGATTCCTGACTCTGGATACTCTTTTAGGGAACATGTATGCAGGGATGCTAAACTTGTTATGAAATCCTCCATATGCCAATTCCTGGGCCACAGTCTAGTGGAAAGGCAGGCTGAATGTTCTTCAGGAACTTTGAGACTATTAAAACCTTTTTTTCTGCTGGAGAAGTATTTGACTATAAGCTTTAGGTATCTCATTAAATACTAAATTAAGAGACCTGATGCAGCCTCC
>PTEX01000137.1:1964212-1977409 GCA_003342815.1 Eudromia elegans
AAAAGCAAAGACAGAATTCCATGACTGAACATTACTCCGAAGAGCTTTTTTTCATGGTTTTGTGCAACAGAGAAGTCAAAGGTGTTTGTGCAGTCAGTCATTTTTAATGAATTTCTCAGTATCAGAAAAATCAAAATGTGTCACTACCCTGCTATGAAGTCAATATTAAACTCTTCAGGAGCCTGTGTGTTTTTTCCTTTTTAGATGCATCTGATTAGATTGTTGTTCAAAATTAATATTCCTTCTACTTCAAGTCTCTGTAAGCAAGCAATATTCAGATGTGAATAGCTTCTGTTTTATGCTTTTTCCCTACAATATTTATACACTGATTTAGTGGCAAAACGATAAGGGGAAGAAAGGAAACGGTCTGTATCCAGTGGTGTTATGAGGAACTGTGTGTCCAGCAGAGCAGCAGCAGAACAGCTACCAGTGCATTATGTCCCTCACCATTGTCTGTGGCTGCATCTCACCAGGGCCTCGGTTTCCATGTCATCCAGGCTGGAGCCAGCTGTGTTTGAGGATGGGGGGCATGAGGGGAGTGGGAGCAGCTGTATTTTGAAGACAGCACCTCAGGTGTCCTGCATCACTGAAGCCACCTCTCTTTGTGACTTGCTGCTCAGGCATCAGGGCATTTGCCACTGGGTGCTTGTGGCTGGACTTCTGCTTGTGCAGTTCAGGGGGGAATTGCTTAGTGCTTTCTGCTGGTTAGGTTGTTAGCAGGGGACAAAAGTGCTTCGGCACTGCTGATCTGCAAACAGAAAAGTAGGTAATGATTAACTTGCAAAAGCATGAGTATTTTATAAGCCAGTGGTAACCTCCTAACACTTTTTATATCGCTGCTGACTTGACTTTGTTCTCTTTACTAGCAGCCTTTTGGGACCTATTTGTATCTCAGTTATGCAGGTCTTGTAAAATTCCCCCTTATAGGTCATATATGAAAGCATTTATTCACTGCAAGTCTGTTCATGGGAGACATATAAAAGACTTAGTAGCTGCTCTCTTAAAGCTAGGACTTTTTTTTAAACTTCAAAAAAAAGCGTGTATGAAGTCTGGCAATCTGTCCAACTGTGGCCAGGGTATGTCCCTTCTCCAGCACCATTTGGGGATAGTAGGTGCTCCGGCATCATTGGGATGGTCATGGAGCACAAAGTGGAAAGTTTCTCTTTCTTGGAATGAAAGAAAAGTTTCTTAAATCCTGTTGTTTGCATTTATAGCAAAACACCTAAACATACAGATTACTATGGCCATTTGATTTATTTATGCTAGAGATCACCGCTGATGCTGAGCTGCTTCTCCTACTGGTGCTGCGTCAGGCACTAGTGACAGGGAGGATACTCATTGTAGGCTTGTCTGGCCCAAAGCTGTGCTGTACATAGAGGTTTCCTCCTTTGAGAGAAATGGTAATGATATGTTTTGAACTAATACAAAATTCGGTGATAACTATTCATCCGATTTGCTTTATTTCAATCATTTCTATTTGACATGTAGGATAGCTATGTAAAGTAATTGTTATAAGACTATGCCTACCTCTTTTACTGAGTTTTAAGAAAATGGATTGCTGGAGTTATATTTCTTTCTAATGTTCATTTCTGATTCCAGCAGATGATTATATTATTAAACAGTTTGATAGTGCTATCTTACGGACATGTGCAGACATGTTTTAATCTGTTTTCTTTTTGAGAATCTTATGAATAGCTATGACTTTTTTCCTGAATAAACACTTGTATGAAAGCTACTGTGTAGTTGTGCTGTAACTTCACCTCTTCACGTATAAAGTATTTGCTTCTTTGATCAGTTGCTGTCTTGGAAGTTACTTATAATGGACTTTTCAGTTCAATGTATCATCACTTGGGGACTGGAAAACAGCTCCCAGTTTCCCCAACTGGCTTTGCTGCTCCTTGCTTGTAAGGGAAGATAGTGCCTTGTCAGCTAAGCACAGGCTGGATGTGGTCATGCTGTGCTTTGTTTCTATGTGGGCCAAAAATGGGAGTGAAGAGAGTGGGATTCAAAGCTGTTTGGCTTCTCTACCAAGTGAGAGGAGGTGTGGTAGGAACCTTGGAGCTGAGAGGGGTTGTGATGGAAGGTCACAAAGCACCCATTGCCCCTGGGAAGGCCGGTTGGGCCAACTTTTCAAAATACAAGAAAAAGGAGTGCCAAAGAATGATTGAAAGGCCTGATTTGATATGAGCTTATCCCCCCTTGCGCACATGCACGCACACACACACACATACAAACACACATGCTCTTTAACTCAATCCCTTTTTTTAATATATATTTCTGAAACTTGCTCAAAACTAGCCTGGATAAGGGTGCCAGAGAAGCCTTCAGATTGCAAACCAACCTTTAACTGATTGGGAGATGGATCTATCATTGTCCATTTCCTTACTTGTGCTGTTGAAGCAGGTAGTGGGCAAGAGACGTCACTGCTGGGTGCGGTACAGCACTGCCAGGTGAGCTGCGCTGGAGGTGAGGCCTTTCCTACGCTGCTAGAAGAGGTGTTGCTGTAGTTTGAGAGATGTATTTCTCCTATCCTAATAAGTGATAAATTGTATTAAACTGCTGACACTGCAAGCCCACGTGGGGAAAAAAAATGCTTATTCCATTTAATTAAAAGAAAGTCAAATGTTATTTACATTTCTGTATCTTGAAAAATAAATTAAGCTTGAAATTGTGCAATTGATCTGTACATGTCTTTGCAGAAGAAACATGGCCTTTGAGAGTGGATGGACAAGGCAATGTTGCGTTACTGTGGTGGGCTGTTTCAGGGCACTGTTTACCTGCTGTGGTGGTGGGTGAGACACTGCAGTAGTTGTGGAAGTTGGACCTGCATTTAGCAGGGACCATGAACCCTTACAGCAGAAGAGCAGTGCAGTCAAGCAGCCTGGAGCAAATTAGGCTTTCTCACCTACCCAGTCAGTCTTAGTTTTGTCACCATCTTTAGCTTCAGAGTTTCCTCGTACGTCCTAAAAATAGTGTTAGGAGGCTCTACTGTTTGTAATGCAGCACCAGCCTGTCATCTAACTGAAGCTGAACCACCCCTTTTCCTTCTCTGCACATGGGACTCATCTGCTCACCATTTATGCATTGCTGATGTCTTACTCTCCTTTTAAATTGATGTCATTATTTGTATCTGTTGATGCAGCACATGAACGGTGTCCATCCATGTGTCCCGTAGACATGTGCCTCTGCTCCTTTGTTAACAGGAGCCAGACAACTGAATGTGGAAGTGCTCATCCTTCGCGTATCCCAGTTTTGAAGCATCCTTAACATAGCGGTAGTTGTTAATGCCACTCTGGATGCTAAAACTGGTGGAAGGAACTTCCAAGGACATCTGTGGTATTTTTGTTACTGGTGTATTTTCCTTTCTCTCAGTACAGGCTCTTGGTACAGTCTCCAGTAATGTGACTTCAGGAGATAGTTTCCACCAAGGGAAATTCAGGTTAAATCCCCTGGGGTTTTATTGCTTTTTGAGCATTTCTTTTGCAGTGTGGCATGACTGGCAAAGAAGCATCAGGCTTTGATCTCAATTAGCTTCTCTCTTATATCTAGACCTCCAGACCTGGGAGCTCTAGGAGGACCAAAGCACTAAAATCCTTGCATCTCAGTTTTTCTGAGAGCCTATCTTAATTTTTTGAAGAGGGTAAGTTATCTCTGAGCTGCATTAAATGTGTAGTTCTTCAGCCAAAACCAGAAACTCTTCAGAGATGCTACCTGTTAGAGCTGGGTGAATTACTCTGAATAAATGTAGCTAATACCTTTCTTCTTTCAGCAAATTACTTGAAAAGACATTTCTAAAGGCTGTTTTTCATGTGAGATTTTTTTTTGAAATGAGATTGAGAGCATGTTGCTGACCATTACTGGAGGATGACTGGTTACCTAGCTCAGTGTTGCTTGAGAGTATCATCTAATCAGCAAAAACAGATTGAAGAAAATCTATTGTGAATTTTCCCTGATGCATTTTGAGAAAGCAGAGGTTCTGAAAACAAATTGCTCAAGTGAACGTCCAGGAAAAACAGGGGATAAAAAGCCTGCAGACTTTATTCAAGTGAAGGCTTCAAATAATTTTCCTCTCTGCTTTTCTCCTCCTGCCCATTTCCCTAGATTTCTTTCTCGTTGTTTTCAAAACAAGTGGATGATTGCTGATACTTTTGGGAGTAAAGTTTGTTTGTATGGTTGGATAGGTGTATGTAGAGCTGACAAATCCAAAAGTATCTCAAAGAGATCATTTTGTAAACGGACGTCATTTATAAATACCAGGGCTCACCAGAACGAGGAGGCAGAGGCTGCACAGCTGCTCTTGTAGTCCATTGAATTGTATCCTTACTTGCTCCCTTACCTCTTAGGAACCTATTTTATGCTCTCCGGCTGTTCCAAAGTAAATAAAAAAGATTTAGGTAAATTTAGCAGTATATTGATCCCAAGGTATTTTCTCAGGCAGTTAAAAGTTTCTTACAAAATTTAGTAGTTCTTGCATGTGTGTGTGCATTCACGCAGATTTGGCAATTGATATTGCACAGATCTGAGGTCAGATATACATGAATCAATGGTGCTTGATTTTATGGAGATGTATGGGTGTCTCTTAAACAGTTGCTGTACAATTCGTAAGCTTCCAACTCGATCGTTTCCTGCCCGGGATTTAGATAGCTTCAGCAAGGGCATCAATCTGTCCTCCTCAGTTAACTTCATACAATGTGCTGTTCAATACCCTTGTGGGGTATTGCCTAAAGCGGCCCTGAAGAGATGGCCAAGCTGCTTGTTTACAGTCGCTCTCTTGTAGCAGTCCGTGTTTTGTTTCTCCCACCACCACCCTCCATCCCCTGTGGGATCTCTTATCCTGAAGACAAGATCATGAAAACTACAGACACTTACCTGCTTGTCTCTGCAGGCTTCTTCCTACACGTCATCTACAACAGTTGATGTTCCTCTTCATCGTGAGCATTTGCAATCCAGGTTAATCTTTATGCTAATAAGTGCACAGTGAAATGGTCTAATTAACCACCCAGGTCTCTGGAACATGTCACGGGTCTAAGGATTTTGCTGTGAAGGCAGTGGGTAACATCCAGTGCTAGGTGGGTAGGTTGAGTAGGATAAGAGAAAGATTTTTGTTTGGAGGAGGTTGTAGCTCAGTGTGAAGTAAGTGCCACATGCTGCTAGGACAGTGAAGGCCATGAACATGTCCCCAGCAGATATAATAGGAGTCTTCCCTATCTGTTGTGGCCAGGAATAGAAAGCTGGGGGGAAATCCGTTTATGGAAACACAGCTAAAAGGGGAAGTTCTATACTGGATGTACATTAAAATTGCGATAGGGAATTATATCAGCCCTAGTCATACCACCTCTACCCTCTCCACCCCAACACCCACCTCATCCTGCCTGTGTTAAGCTGGTATGTGTCATGCATGCTTGTGATTTGGTTGTCTGTCTTCTGCTTTTACTTATTATATCCCAGATTACCAGAATTCTGTATGACTCAGTCCAAAATAGTAACTGCTGCTTCATGATCCATGTGAGGGAATTTGGCTAACCCTTCCTTTTTCCTGAATGCCTTAGTACACTTGCCTGCACCATGCTGTGACAGCTGGGGTTTCAAAAGAGGTTTCTGTTTACTGAGGTTGATGCGTCTAAGCATACGGCTTCTCATCTGGTGAGAGGTACCTGTGGAAGGGAGCGCTGTTTACAAAAGGAGTTGGGAAGGGGAGACCAGATCAGAAGGTTGGGTTATCTTGTTCTGCCTTTAACTTTGAACACAAAAGCCAGGAGCCTGTCATATCCCAGTTGTTTTAGTGTGAAGTGACATGAAAGAGGTTTTTGCTGTGGTAACATCCTGAAGGTGTAAATGTGGATCCATGGACCTTCCCTTCCCAGTTAGACCTTAGCAGAAGACTGGCTATGAGAAAGGTGAAAGACTTGACTAGTTAAACTCTGTCTTGAAGGAAAGCTGTTTTAGTGCTGCTGAAAAGGATTTGGCAGGATATCATTATAACCTTCCCACTCCTCAGTGATGGTGGAGGCGGAAGCCTGGTGTACAGGGCAGGAGACTGGAATAAAGATTTCAGCGGTATTGTGAAAGAAAAAGAAAGATTAACTGCAGAGCAGTTCATGCAGCTAAGCATGCTGAAAATTCTTTTAAGTGGCTTTCTGGTAACTAAAGGTTATTTCTTCCATCTTATTTTTCTGAAAAAAAAATCTGAAAATACCAACACTATGGAAAAGAGAACAAACTGACCTTTGCTGGTTATCGTCCCACTGGAGAAGGAACACATCATAGTGTTGCAACAAGGTTTGTTGTTGAGACTTGCTAACTTTGTACAAAATCTTGAAAAATGCAGAGCTTTAATGGCCCTGTTCTGGAGAAAACACACAGCAGTCTTCAACTTTTGAACATTATGGAAATGAAGAAAGAGAAAGAATTTTGCAAGCTGTGCCTGTGGCATGTGGAAGATGAGATGGTAGATACCACCCCCTTTCACTTAAATTGCTAGATTTACCCTCTGATGGATCTTCAGTAACTCATGGGTTACTGTTAGTACATTGCTGACTTGCTGGAGAAACAGCAGCTCTCCCACTAGCTTGTGCCACTGCCATCAAATGAAATATGATCAAATAGGCAGAGAAATAGCACTGCCCCTTCCAATATTTGGGATAATATGTAATCAATGCCTTGCTGGTAGGTAGCTAAAGGGTACTGTACATCACTTCCACTTGTATTGCTTGCTTTGTGTCTTGGGGCACAATCTGTGCCAGGATTATCAATCTAGGACAGCTCATAGGCACAAAATGTCTGTGTGTGCACGATTTGTAGAGTATGGGATCTTCTTCGTAAAAGTACCTGTCCAAAAATTAATTCAGAAAAACCTTCAAGTAAGTCCATAAGTCTAACATAAATGACAATATATGTTTTTATTCTTTAGCAGGACTTGATTATTTTGAGATTGGCAGTAAATCCACAGAGCGGTTGAAGTTGAAAGGGAGATCATTTACTCCCAAGCCTTGCTCACTCAGGGTCACCTACAGCATGTTGGCCAGGAATATGTCCAGATGGCTTCCGAATATCCGCGGAGAAGGAGACTCCACGAGTTCCCTAGGCCACCTGTTCCAGTGCTCTGTCACCCTCACAGTTGAGAACTTTTACCTCACATTCACACAGAACTTCCTGGGCTTCAGTTTGTGGCTGTTGTCTCTTGTCACGTCGTGGGGCATCATTGGGAAGAGTTTGGCCCCATCCTCTTGGCACTCTGACTTTAGATACTTACGTGCATTGATAGGATCCCTTCTCTGCCTTCCCAGGCTTCACAGGCCCAACTCTCAGCTTTCCCTTAGGGTTGCTGCAATCCCTTCATCTTAGCCCTTCTCCAGACTCTGTACTGCTATACGGGGTTATTCGTCCCTAGAGACAGTCCCTGCACCTGCCTCTGGACAATGTTGGACCCGGGACTGACCCCCGGGGGACACCATTAGCTACAGGTCTTCACCTAGACTCTACCCTGCTGATTATAACCCCTTGAGCTCTGCCCTGCAGCGAGTTCTTGGTCACTCTGCTCATCTATCCCACCTTCCTGAGCTTGCCTGAACGGCCGCAGCCACGTAGTGTGACTTTGTTGTTGGCAAATGTTTCGTTATTGCAGTTATGGTAAAAATAAAGCCCAGTAATTCAAACTAAGGCTATTTAACTCACTTTGGGTGTCTTTCCCCTCAAACTTTGAAATGCCAGCTTGAAGCTAAACGGGGGCTAGGGCTTTTGGTTAGTTTTTAAACATGAACACTCTGCCTTGTTTGTTTTCTGGCCTGTCAGCTCGTTACCTCTGATAAACTTTCTAAAAGTTCAAACTCATTCTGTTTAGTTTATTTTCTTACAGTTTTTTTTAGATAGTTTCCTTTTCAGCCACCTGCAGAGCTCTTTGCAGTTGCACATGTTCATCTCCTGTGAAGTTGCTTTTTTTGGCACACAAAATGCGTTTCATACAACATACAACTTTATTCTACTCCCATGGTGGTTCTTTAGTGAGTCCAAACTCCTGAAGAAGCCTTGTAATTTTGCTTTTCTGCCTTTGTGCTTTTCTTCAGTCAAGAATATATTTAGACGTGTATGTTTTGTTTAATTCTAGACAAGTGCATTGCTTCCAGTAAAGAAAACAGGGAATTAGCCACTTAAACACAGAAACTCTCATGGAGAAGCTCCCATAAACACATTTTGTTCCTTTTTTTAATGAACCTATTCATACATGCATATCTTAAGGACTATCCAGAGACAATGAAATATGAAACAACTGAAATCTAATTTTGCATACTGAAAACCGCTTGCACCTACAGTCAGGGTTTTGATTTTGCGTAATCAAGAGCATTTATCTGCTTTTTATGCTTTTTAGGACTGAATACAAAGTTAACATGTTATGATTTTATGTCCCAACTGTTGTTCTGTCAAAATCAATCAGGGTTGTACACTTGAAACACTTCTGTCTTGAAGTGTTTTCTGCTCTAAACATCTTTCTTGCTCAGCAGATCTCTGCCTTTTATCCTGTAAGTCATTGGCTCTGTTTAAACAGTTCCTCTTTGGAAATTTGTGATGAAAGCTCGTATTAGTTAATATTGAAAGGGTCATTCAGGTTTCACTGTGTTTATCACCCCTTCTGACTAGGAAGCTGTTCGTGTCTTGGCAAAGTGAAGAAGGAAAGAAAGCTTGGTATAAGAAAGAACTGTCCTTCGTATAGGTGTGTCCTGCGTTAAATGCAAATGGGTGGTTTGTGGTGGTTGTCTTGCTGTGCAGTGGGGTTTTGGTCTGATGGAGAGCTGAGTTTGTCCTTCCTGTCACATCACAGCTGTGAAGTAGTGGTCTGTGTTGTTCAGCCACAACTGAACCTCCAGCAAATACTAGAAAGTGTATCCGGAGTGTTCTGGAATTTATGTTAGAAGAAGGAAAAACACAAGGAAGTTTCTCTTTTGATGGTGAAAAGCCACAGGCATTAGGAGGCAGGTAGAAGACAAGTGCAGATAGTCTCTGCCTTTACCTATATCCTCCCATAGAAATCTACATTAGTGATTTTTTTTTCGTTATTGTTTATTGAGCTCATTCTTGAAAAGGGAATTGGTTAGCAAGTGGACATGAAAGACCAAAAAAGTTATCTAATTGCAAAAATTCATTGTGTACTTCCTGGACACGTATCAGAGGATAACAGAGGGCTTAAAATAAAGCACAAAGTGTGCTTTTTATTGAAGTGAATGCCTGTTTCATGTGCTCAAACAGTTAAAATGAGCAGTAGTGCTTGTCATAGTGTAGAAAGTGTGACCCATAACTCACCTCTGTATTTTCATCAGGTTAAAACAGCAGCAACAGCTGTTTTACAGGGAAATCTTGGACAGGTTTGTCAATGTTTTTGCCTTAAAAGCCCTCAGAGTGGATGTCTATGATAACATGAGCTGTGCCTGCCTATGCTTAGTCTCCTCCTGGGGCTGTCGCAGGTGAATAACCCTCGGCCTGTGCCCTTGGAGGAGCGCAGGAAGTCTGGCAGGACCAAGGATGGAGCTTCTGTCTGCCAGACTCCTGCTCTTGGCCATCGCTCAGAGCCATCCACACGTCCTATGAAGCGGCTGAAGTCGTGGCGCGTGGCCCTCCTTCCATGCGTGTGGCCAGCTGCTCTGCAGCGCGCTCTGTCCTCCATACTGCAGATGTTTGAAGTTCCATCTCTCCAGTGCTCCTCTGGACTTCAGCAAAGTGCTTCTGGCATTTCACCAATGCAGTGAGGAAGGAGGGAGGACCCTCATCTGTAGCTGTTTCCTTTCCACGAGGAGGGCCTCTGTACATCTGCTAAAAATCTCTTCTGCAGGACTTGAGTTCCATTTGTCTGCAAGTACCATCTGCAGTCTTCCTTCCCACAGCTCTGCCTGTTCTCCAAGACACCCTTGCAAACCACTCCTCCTTATGCTCTGTCTTGACACCATCTTCCTTGTGGCTGGGAGAGGTGGCGGTTGGGGAAGGGCTTGGTGAGATGCTCTGGAATCCCTTTCCAGTTGCTCCTCATTTACAGAGCCCAGTTTTACAAGGTAGCCTTTCAGGGGTAGAATTTACCAAGCTCCTCCAGCTGCCCCATTTGTGTTCTCAGCATCTTATATGAGCAAGCTCTGACATAGCCTTTGGAGAACAATGTGAGAGAAGCTTCCTCTCACCAGTTTTATAGGAAGGATGAATCTGTGCCCTCCGTTACAGCTCTACCATTTCCAATTGGCACTTGAGAGATGTATTAAATACAGACTCAAGTCAGTACGGACTTTAGGAAACCTGGAGTAGTTTCCTTGCTCTGATTTTTGTCCTAGAACGTCATGCATCTGCTCACAGACCCTCCAACCTGTCCTTGCTCGTGTACTCCTTCTGCTCAGTTTCTCCACAGAATGTTTGACTAACTTTGCTAGTAGGGCACTCTGCAAAGGAGATAGAAAAATAGCTTTTGCTGGACAGAGCTTTCTTTTCTCTGTTTTTAGTGCTGTTGTATATGTGTGTGTGCAGCTTCACGGGCTGTCTTGAAAATTCAGGTCTTTCTGAGTTCGGTTCTTGGTGAACTGTACTCTTCAGAAGAACATCTCCACTTCCATTACTTCACCAGCGTGAGGTCCAAGGTTATTTTTCTTTGTCCGATAAAACTTGCAACCTGTTTCTCTAGCTCTTTTTTTTTTTTTTCTTTTCAGCTACTTGATTTTAATGAGGCTTATCACTGTATCAGACTCCCACTTTCTCTTTAATTAAAGATTTATCAATATTTAGCACTTGCAAACACATGCTCTGGTTGGCCAGAAATCAATTTTTTAATTAAGCTTGCCTTGCACAAAGCTGGCTAGAGCTTAAGAAATGTGATAGTGATGCAGGAATATCTGGAATGAGACATGCTGTGGACTGTGTGCATTACTGTTCTATATTCTGTGCTTCTACACTGGAAAACCATGCATCAAATAGAAAGGTCTGAGTAAATGGAGTGCCTGTGTGGCTGATTCCCCTCTGTAGTCCTGATATGCAAGGAAAAATACTTAATGTAAAGGTGGAAAAGGTTTTCAAACCTCTCTGACTTCTTAGTGCTGTTTTACAGAAAGTGTGGCCTGCTCTTTACTGATTTCCGTTGCTAGAAGGATCTGAGAAAAGCTGTTAGGGGCTAGGAGAATCCCAGGAAATCTGCTACTGTGTGTAGAGAAGAGGATTTAAATCACTGCATCGGGGCCAGCTGCGCAGGAGAACCTGAAATAGTCTTTATTCAGACATGAACTATGAAATTTAATGCTAAATAGCCCAAACTGAAACAAAAAATGCACCCTCAGCCTCCCCTCCTTCATGATGATACAGACTGGGTGCCTTGGTAGCAGTCTGGACATTTAGGGCATCTGCTAATGGGGGTGTATTTGCATTTCCCTTGAATATATATGCATGTATATGCATAGGAACTGTGTGCATTACATACGTGTTATCTCAGGAAGCAGGACTTGCATTTTCTTTTGCTGTAACCATCCCCTGACCTGTTGTCCCTGGGGCCTTTCTCTCACAGGCGCCTGGGCCTGTGCAAGCTGCTGTGTGTGCTACTGACCTTAGTTCACTGTGTTAATCTGGAAAAGCTCCTGATGAGAACCGCGTCTGCAGGGAAAGGAAGGAGCTACTTCAGATTAAAGGAACTCTTGCCTATGCAGCTGCTCTCGCCTCTTAACTCAAAAGGCCTGGGTTTACCAGGGCTTCAGAGGATGAGCTTACCCGGAGAACCTGTCCTGCTCTTGTAACTTGTCCATACTCTGAACACGCCTGGAAACTGCTATTCCAGGGAAACAACACTGGGTTCGCAAGTGGGGAAGCGCAACTTAGAACTGGGTTTCAGTTGCCTCCAGCACAACCCGGAGGGCAGATGGATGAGGTGAACTCATGTGTGGGGATGAACAAGGTGAACGCACATGTGGGGTTCCTGCTTGGCACTGGGGCAGCTGTGGCAGCCGGACACCTCGCGCAGCTCTCTGGGCCTCTCAGGTGCCGCCGGGTACCCGCGTTGGGGCCGCTGGCTCCTGTTCGCCCTGGAAATGCCTTGGGCTGTAGGAGTGTGTCGGTGAAAGAGTCATGAAGTCCTTGTATTCTAAGAAGGATTTGAGGAGAGGAACTGAAAAAAACCTGCTTCTCTGTCCATCGTAATAGCTCTATTGCTTGTTGCTCACCTGGCTTTCTGTTGTGCACTGAATGATAATTTGGCACAGCGTGTCTTTGACAGGCTTGATTCTGGTGACCATCCAAAGATTATAGATGGTTTGACAGTTGTAGATGTCTTGAATTCATGTATCTTGGGGGCTAGGATGAGAAAAACTCTCACCTTTTTGCTGTGAAACTGCAAGCTAAGCAGTCTGAAGTTTACAGTATGGCAACTTTAGATGGATTTTATTTTCAATGCTGTCTAGGGACATCAACTGCACACACTCATGTGAAGCGATGGCTAAGTGGGCATGATAAAAGTATACGTCCCCTTCTATCTTAAAGTTGGGTATTGAACCATCAACCTTCCATAAATAGGCAGTATTTCCATCAAAATCTTTTTCCAGATCATTTTGTATGTTTCTCAAATGCTCCCTAAGAACACATCTGTGTTGAAGAACTCTGAGGTAAAATTCAGAACTTTTTCAAGCCCAGGTCAGAATCATGAAAGTACAAAAAGAACAGTGCATGAGGGTATTCTACAGGCTTCTACAAATACATCAGCAGCAAGAGGAAGACTAGAGAAAATGTCAGTCTGCTGCTGAATGGGGAGGGTGCGTTGGTAACGGAGGATGTGGAGAAGGCAGAGTTACTAAATACCTTCTTTGCCTCAGTCTTCTCTGCCAGGGCTGGTCCCCAGGAACTACAGAGCCTAGATAGGGCTGACAGCTCTCAAGGGCAGCCCCTTAGTATCCCAGACACTAGGGAAATGAGAAGGGACTGGAGAGAGGAAGACTTGCCCCGAGTAGAGGAAGACTTGGTTAGAGAGCACCTGAGGAAACTCAACACCCACAAATCCATGGGCCCCGATGGGATGCACCCCAGAATGCTGCATGAGCTGGTGGATATCGTAGCTGAGCCGCTCTCCATCATCTTGGAAAGGTCCTGGAGAACCGGGGAGGTGCCGGAGCACTGGAGGAAAGCCAATGTCACCCCAGTCTCCAAAAAAGGCTAGAAGGAGGAGCCGGGCAACTACAGGCCGGTGAGCCTGACCTC
>PTEX01000137.1:1978614-2036631 GCA_003342815.1 Eudromia elegans
GCCACATGCTCTAGGGGACCCTGCGTGTGCAGGGGGGTTGGACTAGATGACCTCTACAGGTCCCTTCCAACCCTAGCCATTCTATGATTCTGTGATTCTAATGCTTTTCTACCTGGAAACAGAACCCTGTGGCTCAATTTTGTCATTTAAATTTGGAGCTTTGTCCAAGAAGAAAATAATTTAAAAAAAAAGTTATCAATGATGTGTATTTTTATAATACAGTTTTATATTGTTATATGTTCTTGGAGTTCAGGTGAGTAGTCACGCATGTGTTCTAGGGACCATGGAGAAGAGTTAAGCTCCCTTGCCTTGGATTGCAAACAGCTGGAAAGTAGCTAAGAATATTGATGGTTATTGTAACATCATTGATGAAAAAAGAGTCAAGAGGATAAATTAGGTTTTCAGACTGAAGCAGGTTTTTGATGAAATCCTTGGGCAAAGTTTAGAAGCCCTCTTGATGTGTGAGTGCAGAGACAGACCCTCAAAACTGCCCAGATCTGATCTGCAGCTGAGTTGCTCGTTGGGTCTCATCAGTTGGTAACGTGGCTGGACAGGCAACTATAGGATAAACAAGTACTACATTCAGTGGTGCCAACTTCACTCATGCTTTTTCTGTGGCTCAAGTACAGGGAGTGATCTGGAAAAAGATTTTGATCTGAGCAGGGGAAAGAGGAAGGTAGACTCTTTAGGTAGATGCATGAGGTTCTTGGATGGTATCCGGAGCTAGATGTACATAAGTAATTGAATCAAATCATTAAATTACTTGCATTTTTATCAGAGTTAATGAAAGAAGTAATTTGTAACATTATGTAGATACCTGATTGTGTATAGTATTCTTAAAAAAGCTTTGTCCTTGTTTGTTCTCGGGTTGTGTCTCGGGTGCCGTGAACCCATAGCTGATCTTTTTTGTAGAAATGTCTCATTACATCTCTTGCAGTGCAGATATCTTCACTGCAATTCCCTGTGTTGATCAACTAGGTTGTTTTTTCATTCTTTCATGAAATGAGAGAACAAAATGGTGCTGTCCCTGAAGCAGCTAGCTGTCTGGCTGGGCTCCTTGGGGCTGGGGATGTTACTGTCCTTTTTTTGTAGCTTAGATTGATACTCATGCAGATATCTTGTTGTAAAGGTGAATTTTCCAGCATCTTTTCAATACAATTCTTATTTTATTTCATTAACTCATTTATTTAACAAGTCTCATTAAATACTCCTTCTTTAAAGAAGTAGCAGTGAGATAAAACCGTATTTCTCAAACAACAGGTTAATGTTCTTAACATCAGATTGCTTAATTTCAGTGGAGCTCTTTGTGCTAATGCCATTACATAGCAAAACAATGAAATCTATGGTTTTTGAGAATGACAAAAAAGGCTAATATTAAAATAGGATCTAGGAACAAAATTGCAAAGAGTAAGAAATTTGAAAGATATTTGGATTTTTTTTTTCCTTTTAATGAAGGAAAGGGTGAAAGCTCCTCAGTGCTCAAGCTTCTCAAGTTCTGTTTCCTTTGGGTGACACTACAGTTTAAGGCCTCAGTGTATGTGCCTATTGAAATAAACAGAAAGTGTTCTTGTTAATTTGTAGGATTTAATTATAATTTCAAATTATAATTAAACTCTCTAAAAAGTATAATTTCTTTATTACTGCTGTGGTTGACTGAAGAAAAAAAAAATCCCACTTTTACAGATGCTAAAGCAGATCTTACTTTTCATATTCAGACATAAACAGGCGAGCTTGGACTCGAGCCAGCACTCCCAGCGCTCTGGGAAGGAACTGGGGTTCTGTTCCCTGGACTCTCCCCTGGCTGAGCACCGGGCACTTTGGTGACAGGGGTCAGCAAGAAGCGCGCTTCTCTGCGCCGCGTTTTCTGCAGTGTCAGGCCCCTTTCTGCAGACAGAGTGTTCAGTGGATTGCTGGGCTCGCTTGATGTGTCAAACCTGGTGTCCTGATGGGCTTGTCTCTGACTAGAAATCCTACTTTTTAATATCTCTTTTTCCTTATGCTTGCCAACCAAGCAATAGCATAAATTCAGGCTAAGGGAATTTCATTGCGTTCAACTATGAAATGAATGAAATGCTCTAGTTTCTCCAATAATTTGGCTTTTGATAGTGTTCCCCTTCACAAGGCTAGTGACACTTATGAGAGGCTTGGGCAGGTCAGTGACTGCAGGGAGCGCAGCAGCAGCCCTGCATGGCACGGGGGCCGCAGAGCTGCTGTGCGGGACCTGCTGATACAAAATGTGCTGGGAGGGCAGCGTGGGAAGCGGTAACAGGTCATGCTGCATGTTCAGCTGCTTTATCTTTTGTCTGTGCTTTTGCTCTTATAAAGTAATTCTGGTCTGTTTGCTAGTATTTTTTGTGTATACTGCCGTTTACGTGGTAACCAGGGCTTTGCATATTTGAAATAGAGTGCTAGTAACGGATACCACCCAAAACCCTGTATTCAACCACAAACCGAAAGGGTGAAGAAGGGAAACTACAGTATTTGCAAAAGACTCTTGCTAATAACAAGCCATTTTGTCGCTGTGTTTGTCCTTGCTTTCCCTTAAGTCACAGCCCAGGAGTTGTGGGGAGCCTACATCCTTCCTTGAATCCTTGAACTTGGAACCAAACTGAGAACTTCCTTGTACCTCTGAACCTAGAGAGCTGCTGACAGGCAGGGAGCTCTTTGCAGCACAGGGTGTTTGTTTGAAGGAGGATCACGACATAAAAACAAGTTCTTAAAGCTTCGGTGTGAAATGGGCTTAGAAACTGTAAATAAAATGACTATGTAATTACAGGCTTTTGCGTGTGCCCCTTGTGTGCTTCACTTGCTTGTTTATTTATATTAAGAGCAGGGAAATGCCAGTGGACTGACTTTTCCATCGTCCCCTGCTCCACGGGTGAAAGCCTTTACTTTGTGCCTCAGCCCGTGTGCAGGGCTTGGACGGTGGTTCCTGGGGAGGCCTGTTGCTGCCTCTTCGTGTTCAGTAGCTGCTCTGCTCGCTGGTGAGTCCTGGGCAGTTGATCTTTTCTCCCTTAATATGGAGAGAAAAGGAAAGCTGTGTCAGCTACGTCAGTGCTGAGCTGCTCCTGGGTTTGAGGCTGCTTCGGAGGAAGCAAACGGTTGCATTTTAACTCTACATCCTGTTGTTGAGCTGGTTCTTTTGTATGATTTTGACCTAGGCAGAGAGAGGAGGCAGCTAATGAGTAAGAGGCCCTGGATGTGACTTTGCCCCTGGGTGAGCTGGTGCCTTCCCTGGCACCCAACCCTGACAGCAAGAGAGGGGGTCTCCTGGTTGGGCCTAAATAGATTCCCTTTGGGAAACTTGCTGTGCTACAGAAGGGCAGTCTGCTCCTTCTCCCAGATCAGCCCTGTGCTGGACTCTTTCCTACGGGACTGCGTTACCTGGGAGTATGAATCCCTTCCCTGTTCCACAGATTCTCCAACTGCACCTTAGATTTGTTTTCAGCATAGGCCAAGTGCACTTGAAGTCAATCCATCTGGTTTTAGGGTTTGTTAAACCTGTGTTAACCCCAGCCTCTTTGTGGCGTTTTGCCTCTCGCAATCTATGAGGATTAGAAAGAAGTTTTGTGTGTGAAATTGCAAATTAACTGCTGTTTAGCTCTCACATTGTGTCAGAGTGGACGTGTGCGGCCACAGACACTATGTGAGGGGTCCAGTTTGGCTGTGATCTGGTGCATGGGGGTTTTCTCTCTTAGGATTCACTGTTTGCTGGCTGTCCATCCTACTAAAAATGTATGTTTTGTCTTTTTCTTTCTTCTGGAGGTGAGAAAAAGCCCTCAAGCTAAATTGCTGATGACCAAGCATTAAACTTCCATATTAACATCAAGTGAATAGGTACTTAAAATGAAAAACTGTTATGTGTTTTGGATTGCTTAGTGAGCACATAACAATTAATAGCATGCAGCCATTATGGAGCTGGAAAGAGTCATTTCTTCCCGAAGCAGGAGATGCCTCCTAGGAGCGTGTTGCCCTGGGCAAAGCGGATGCCTGGGAGCCTTTGCTTCGCACGGGGCAAAACAGTCCCATGTTTTTGCAGTGCACCAGAACTGGTAACGAAGAATTGCAATTTCTTAATGGCTGTGAACAGCAAATGCATCCCTGGCACAGGCCTGCATACCGCTCAACACTTACATATGTACCAGAAGTTGCTGGCCTGCACCCTGATGCAAATGATCTTCTCTCCCTTGGTTTACATTACTGAGGCCTGAGGAGAGACTTCAAATCACTGCACTATATCTGATTTTGGATAAGCTGTCTGATATAATTAATATATGCTCTTTTCCTGTTTTTTTGGTGTGTGTGTTTTTTTTTTTTTTTTTCCTTCCCCCCCCCATAGGCAAGAATTTGCTGTAAGTCATGTTCCAAGGCATGTATGGTACGGCATCTGTTCCTGGAATTTCTTATCCTCTGCTCCAGCAATTTATGGAATTTTCATTGTTCACTGCAGGGCCACCTGCTAGAAAAAGATGCAGCTTTTCATGCCGTGGAGGGTTCCCTCTTCCTTCCTCCCTAAAAAAAGAATTCTTTACTAGCAGCATATTCCATCCGGGAGAATGAAGCAAGAGCATGAATTTCAGTATGCAAATTGTATGTGCAATGCTTAACATATCCTCTTTTAAAGCACTGTGCTATGTACCCTAGACTGGCTTTATCTTCTGCCTCCTATAGCGCTATGTTGTTTAGGTGACTTTGATTTTTTTTCACCTATGCAGCCCTCGTCTATTAGAAAATATGAAGATTTGCAATGTAAAATAGCTGTAAAATAGCTCGGAGTTCTGTAAGACCATTCGTGACCTGCTATTTTAGTGATTTGTTGAACAAAACAGCTCAGATTGCTTTTTTTTTTTTTCCCCTTCGATCTGTGCAACAAAGATGTAAAACCTAAGAACATGTAGAAGAGAGTTCAAATAATATTTCTTGATCATTCCGAAATCCAACCAAAAGGCAAGGAGTGTATAATTCAAGCAGAACTAATGTGTAAATTTGAGATTCTAGAGGGAAAAGAAAAAATAATAGCTGGAGTTGAAGAAATGGAGCTGGTCTCATGTTGTAGTTCTTCTGCTCTGTCTTCTGTGAAATTGGCTGCCAGAGCAAATGTGGTTTCGTGGCTGATTTCTGATACTGATGGGGTACATACTTGATACATAGGACTATGTCATTTGATAAGGTGCTTTAATTTGGATTTCCCGATTCTGAGGATTTGTGAGACCCTTGAGCATGTATAACACTGAAGTTTGCTCCAAAGCTTTATTTTAAGTGGTTTTATTTTTTTTTTTTGGCATTAATTTACTTGGATTTGAGTTAGTTGAATAACTTGTGTTTCTTTGGAAAATCTTCACTGCTCTGTATTTGTATTCAGATTTCTTATTCCTCTACAGTTAAAGAAGCCTTTGCAAAGTTACAAGCTGGCTGTTATTTAGCTTTAAGCTGTGTAAACAAGCCGGCTTCTTGTCACTGATTTAGGTTTGTGCTCCACTTGTGTTCTCACTTGCAATCTGCATTACAACGTACAGAAGCTGTTAAGGGCTTTATTTCTTTATGTATTTATTCAGAAGAATTTAAGATTGTATGAACATGTACACAAATTCAAAGCAAAAAAAAAAAATTCATCTTTTGAAGGCATTTCATAATGAACTCTGCACGCTGGCTTTCCCAGAAGCTGTCACTTAATGGCTGCTCACCTCTTAGTTTTATTGACCTGATCTGTACAGAAGCAGAGTGAAATATTAACTTTTTTTATGTTTCATCTTTGAGACTTTGTGCTTTACTAAGCAAAATCTGCATGTTGCACTTTCCCTTTCGGATTAGATTAGAGGGCTGTTTCCAGAGACTTGCCTAAACCAGTATTGACAGACAAGGAATTTCCTTTCTTTCTCAGCTTTGAGAAGCTTTCTGTGACAGCCTGCCCAAGAGAAACTGAGGCTTGGAGGCCCAGGATTATTTTCTTCAGCATGTGGGCTAAAAAGTGATGGTTCTGTAGGCTTCGATCCAAGTCATTAGGAGAAGAGTGGTGGTTGGTTGAGGTTGAATACCGGCTACTGCAGTGAGATCCTGAGGTTTTAGCAGGCACTTAAAGCAGTAAGCATGGGCTCGGGGTCCTGAAATAAGCTCCCTTCTGGAATCTGATGCTTGAGCTGTGCCTGTTCTCCTGCAACTGGCATTTTAGCTGTGGTTACCTTGAACGTAGATGTTACCTTGCACGTGCTGTGAGACCTGCTCTGACCCTTCCCACACTGCAGGGCTGACCTCCCCTTTTCTCTTCAGCTTTTTTTTTTTTTCCTGTGAAGGAATGATGCTCAGCATGGGTGTAAATTTTGCTTTCATTTACAGTTGTCAGTAGAGCTCTGTTTTATTCTTTTAGTGAAGCTGTTGTACATGATGAGACTGACACCAGCCTCAGTGCTAAAGTGAGTCCTTAACTATGAGAACTGTTACTCTGATACGCACTGATGGCTTTGCTGAAAAACATTACTACAGACTTGTAAAGCTTGGTCCCCCTCTGGGGCTCTGGGCAAATAGCTTAGCTTGTCTGTGAGGATGTCCCAGCTGTGGACTTGAGTCATTTATTACTGCTGTCGGTCATAGGAATGTTGAAGGTCAACCTGTAAATATTGTATGTGTGTAGCAGCATCTTTATAGTGTCAAAGTAGTAATGTATAATTGTAATTTTATTAATAATATTGATTATTTTATAAAAGTGCAGATATTTCTAACATTCATGTAGGTTAAACTCATTTTGTCAATAAACAAGCATGTCTCCAGCAGCATTACCTTGATTCACGCTCTCTTTAATAGCAGAGCCTGAACATGTATTTAGCTCCATAGAGAAAGCAGCAGATGCCTAAAGAAACTTGTATTCTCTTCTTTTCCATCCAGACTGTGGACATCCATAAAGAGAAGGTTGCTCGCAGAGAGATAGGCATTTTGACAACCAATAAGAACACATCGAGAACTCACAAAATCATAGCGCCGGCGAACATGGAACGGCCTGTAAGGTATATTCGAAAACCTATAGACTACACGGTGCTGGATGATGTTGGCCATGGTGTAAAGGTAAGAACACATGGAAATTTGAGGACTGCAAATAACACAGAAGAGGAGACAGGGTTGGGGTGGACTGTTCCTGATGCTAAAGTGCATTTATTGATATGGTGGGAAGAGTCACGGGTTGAACCCACATACAAACTTTTCAGTAATGAAAGTGGATTGTTTTATACAGGGACTTTTTGTTGGACCAGTGTGTGTCATAACCGGGTGATTGTTGGTGTAGTCCCGGTGTCTGGAAACCGCAGCTCGTGATCTTGATGGGCAGTTTATAGACATACCATTAGCCTAATGACTTGTCAGAAAAGCTGTGACTGACTTATAAAATTCTTACTCCTTCCACCTGTGAATCAATTTCCTCCGACACTCCCCTTATGTCTTTTTGGTTTTGAGAGAAATTCAGAGGTCTCTTATGGGGAAAATGGCTGCTAGAGTGTTTCTGGTGGGTTTTTGTTTGTCTGCTTGTTTCTGGGAGGGTGGGGAGTCAGCTAAGTTGGCATTGAAATCTCAGTGACATTTGCTATCTCACTCATTTGTGCATTTGGGCAGCTCATTTTCCCCCTCTGTAAATAAAAGCTTTTGTAAGTTAATGGGTACCCCACAACCACCCTTTACTTTGGAATAGCTGTGGCCAAAGGAAGTTAAATGACACCCTTTGCTCCCTGGACATATTTTAATAGCAGATAATAGCTTTGTATTTCCCCTGAGCTGGCCTTCGAGCTATATTCGGTTGAAAACTGGCTTCCCCTGAATAGCATTAGAAAGCTTTTATTCAAGACCCGTGTATCCTCTAAAGCTTAATGTGCTCTGGTCAGTTGGCAGAGCAGCCGGCTGAACCCTTCATGGGCCGTTTGAGGGAACCAGCTCTCGAGGGGCAGAGCTTTCAGGATTCCTCAGCACGAGCAGGGGCAACCGGTTGGGTTTAGTGACCCTGGGAGTGCTCAGAGGAGGCCGCTTCCAGCCCACACTGCTTGGGTTGAAGGTACCTCTAGACCATGGCAGCTTTAAGGCTGTGAATTAATGAAAGTCTTGTACTGTTAGCAAAGCCTGTATCTAAACTGGTAACTTCTAGGGTTGTTTTACACTGAAAGTCTAAGCTAGAGTGGATGGAGTGCAGTCCTGCGAAGAAATTTGAAAGACATGCCCTAAATTATTATAAAATCAAAAACACTGCAGTTAGAAGTTGATAAATATTTATTATGTCTGCATGTGAGGAGACAGCTCTATGAAAAGCAAACCCTACAATCCACAAATCCAGTCTCAGCTATTCATTTCCACATTTAAGTGTTCTGGGTCAGATCCCATAGAGGACTCCTTTTAAAAAGTGGAATAATTACTGCTAGTCCCCGAAGCTGGTGCATTTCGGAACACGTTAAAGCATTCAGGCTCAAAACCAATTGCTTGACCATAAGCCCTGATGTTCACTGTGAAGCTAAGCTATATGGTACATTCCAATGTGACTGCTTGCTTTTGGGGGCACTCTTGCTTTAATTTTAATAATATGATTCTGTCTCTTCAGTGGCGAAGCTGAAGTGCTATCTGCCTATTTCTAGGTGGCTCTTAGGAAATACTTTTCATGGGTGTTGGGGGCTTTTTACTCTTACTGGTTTAACTCTATATTAAAAAAAAAATGGTCACGAAAACATAGTTTCTAGAAATAAACTAGTTAGCATCTTGTTACAAATCAAATACAAACTATGACTGACAACAGATTCTGTACTAGGTGTGTTGCCTGAGTCTGTTTCGTGCCTTCTCTGGAAGGTGAGAAGCACTGAGGAGGAGAACGATGAGCTTGGTGTCTGCCATACAAACAAAACAAGCCTCCAGCCTGGCCTCGGGTGTACAGCTCCGAGGGAGCTTGCTTGTTTTGTCTGCAAGCCTAGTTGCAAATAGTGCTCTTTTACAGAGCTCAAATCAAAATAACTTGAGATCTGGCCTAGGTCCTCCTGGAAGTTGCCACAAATAACACATGGTGGTATGTCTGTGTTGCATCTTGCACCTACAGATTAGGGAGAAAGGCACAAGAAATTGCATTACAGGCTGATTGGCACATCCAGGGTGTCCTTGGAGGAAATTTCAGACCCTTTTATGTTCTTGACCAAAGACTTTTTCCCAAGGTGGTGGTTGCTGTTGCGTCCACTAAGGCTTATCAGAAACCATTTTTATCCAGAGGAGGGAAAAAATAATAACAAAAAAAAGGCATTCTGACAGAGGAGCTGTCAACATGACTGACTGTGTGTCCTTGGTTCTCTTGTGCTGTGGTAGCTGTCAGTAATGTAGATAGGCTGTAGCATTTAGGCTGACACTTAAGTATAAGAACATATATGTGTGTGTTTCATACTTAAGTCGACCTGTAGGTTATAGTTTTTATTTACATGTGTGTGTATATACATACATGTATATATAATTGTAAGCATTTTATATACACACACACACATATGCACATATATCTATAAAGTCAAAACCAGGATGCCTTTTAAAATTGGTTTGCTGGTGAGAGGGTTTTCCCTCCCTACACAAGTGCTCTGGGAAGCCCACGGACAGGTGCTTTTGCTAGTCTGCTAAATACTTTCTCATTTGGCACCTTCTGGGGACTGGGGAGTGGAGCTGAACTCCTTCTTGGTGAAGCAGAGAAACTGTCGTGATGTGAGAGGCCACCTTCTTCTGTAGAAATCCCGTTTTACAACTATTAGGTAGAGGTTACTTTAACACTTCCTTCCTTTTCTTCCACTTCTTTTGTGGAGGGGAAAAAAAAAAGCGGTATGTGCCAGCGTATAAATAGGTCAAATACAATTACTCATACAGAAAATGCTCAGTTTAAGAGGGGGGAGAAGGAGGAGGGAGCTTGGAAGCAGCCCTAAAGCCCTGAAGTTGCCTTTTATTACACTCTTTCTTTCTTTTTTTTCTTTTTATTTAAAAAAGAAAAGGAGGCAAGTGGAATTGCAGCAATTTGTAAGATGGGAACTACGTAGGAAATAGAAAAGATCTTATAGTAAGTGGAGATAAAATACTGAAATGTAATTGGACTGAGTTTATTATATGCAACTATCAATTCTTCTAAAACAAATGCATATGAGCACTGAGCATTTTTCAGTTATGTTAGAAGGAGAATTTTGAAATTTCCTACCCATTAAACATTTCCATTTGGGTCCACTGTAGGTTGCTTTCTAGGTGAGGAAGACAAGCAGAAGTTAAGTGTTCAGAAATGCCTTGCAAGGAAGTGGAAGCTGGGAGGGCTCTCGTGGTGTAGCTGGAGCCAAGGCTTGCCACAGGCTCCATTAGAAGTGCAGTGCTTCTGACCCTTAACACGCTTCTCTGCAGGCCCAGGTCACCTGGGATGGTCATGCTTGCATCTCTGCTTGCCAAACAAAAGTGCAGGCGCGATGCTATGAGGGTAGCAGGCTGCCTAATCATTGCTTGCTGTTCCCTGAAGGCTGAGGGCTTTTATCTGTTAGACACTTGGATATTAACGTTTGAATAATTCACTGGACAAAACAGATGAAGAAAGCCACGGTCCTTGAACCTTTAGCTTCTTTGATACTGCATTAGCCTGCAGTAGATACACTTGCTTCAAAGCAAGTTGTATTTCCCATTTCATCAGTGTCACATTGTCATCTGTGGGATAGTGGCTAAATAGTGAATACTGCTGTGAGTAAAGAAGGTTTTCTGTGGAAGAAGATCATTTTCCCTCCCAGTTCCAAAACTTTGCTGAGTGCTGGTACTAGGTGCCTCTCAGAGGACGCTTGTTCCTGGAAATCCAGGAGTGTGCCTGGTGGCATCTGATAGGAACTACATTTCAGGTATTTCTGATTGCAAAAGATCTTGACCACTGTACATACTCTTTATTTCCTAGTTTTGAAAAAAAATAGTGTAGCTATATTCAAGCTGCTTGAATGCTTTGGGCTGGTAATTAAAATATGGGTTGGTATTAAAAGGCAGGAGTCTGAGGTAGGTTTCTCTGAATAAGGAGACTATATGTAAGCACTGAGGAGTGAACAGTGAGTTTGCCTGTCACCCACAGACGGTTGGTAGCAGCAGTTTGTCATGTAAAAACATATCATAAAAAGATGCAACTTGGAAATTTGTACCTGTTCAGTTTGGAAACTAAAAAAGGAAAGAAAGGAAAGGAAATCAACAGGTGACATTTAGTTACTATGTTAGTAGAATGCAAAATAGTTACTGAGTTGCAAATAATTCTGGAGGATATTGTAAGTTAAAGATAAAATTTCACTGAAGGGAAAGGAAAGTTGTGGCGAGTGACTATGCATATTCAGTTTTAGTAAAAAAAAAAAAAGATCTGGAGCCTAAATTTTCTCAAAATTATCTTACAATAGCCTGTAAGGGAAGAAATGAACAAACAAAGGCTTCCATATCTTTCTGATAAGGACACTGAGTTGCAGGGATGACTTCACACTGTGCAGAACTAGTGGCAGAACAGTAAGTGTTATCCTCAGTGTCTGACTCCTACGTACAGTCTGGCTGTTCAGAAAGCATCTCTGATTACACATGCCCTTCTCCCAAAGTCCACGTCTTCATTTCTGGAAGGAAAAATTGTTGGAGGGTGGAGGAGGGCACCTTCTGGTCTCTGTGCCTTCCTGTATCTTTTCCTCAAGCATCCCATACTTTCATGTGCAAGCTGCGTTTCCTGCCCTGATTGTGTCAACTTGTAGTGCTCCAAAACTGCTCTGTTGACAAGACAGGGGACGATCCTCATGCAAAATCCATGAGGATGACTGTGGGGCAATGGGATTTCCTCGCTGTAGGGCCAGCTCCATTCTGTAGTCATGTCTCACATGATCCTGTGTTGACTAATAAAGCATTTACCTTTATAAGTAAGTGGAAGGTGGGTTAAGTAGTCACTGAAAACAACTGATTTTTTTTCTGCTGTTGCAGTTGACTGCTTAATGAGTTACCTTGAACCTGAGGCTGGTTATGGCTTTCACAGAGGATACATACAGAAGTTCTGAGTTTAGACACTTTTTATTACTACAGATTGGACTGCGGCAGTTTTTAAGCATTTGTTGTCATTGATCGATTTTTATATTAATTTGTTTTTAATAACTGCTTTCAATAACCTCAAGTATGGCAGAATTCACAGTGAAATTGTCTCCTTAAATTTTGTACGTGGAGAAAAAATAAGCCACATACAGCATGAAAGTGCAACCAGTGTGTCTAGAGATTAGTTTCTGCGAACCCAAACGGGGGAGTTTACAGTTGAAATGTGTGGGAGAAATGTCTTGGGCTTCAGTGCGATGAGGATTTTGCTTCCATGTCTCTGCTGTGCAAGTGGGCTTTTGTATTTCTGTGCTCATAAATACATAACTCATTTATGTGAGCACGTGTGCCATGTCCCCAGCCTTAGTTTTCCAAACATGGTTTGTAACTTGAATAATAGCTTCCTGGTTCTCCAAATCATGACTAATGTTCCCTCATGACTTGTTACTTGGCATGGAAACTATTAGGAATAGCTGGCTGCCTCTGGAGGCCACCCAGGGGTTCCTTCAAGTGTCTGAGCATCTTTTGCCTACTAGTAGATACTCAGAATTGCTTCAGAGCCTGCCCTTTCACAGCACTCAGGAATCCACTGGCATTTGTGGCCTTGTCCCTGTGGTCTCAATAACACAACCCTGCAGAGCTGCCTTATTTTCGCACTGCTCAGAGCACCTGAACTGAGCCGGCTTTGTGGAAGTGCCCAAAGCCCAATGGATGAACTTGGTACAAGGAGTTGTACTGATGTGCCCTTTCCACCTGCCTCTTGCCAAAAAGGCCATCCCATGCGTGAAGGGACTTTTGCTTCTCCTTGGACTTCTCCTTTCCAACTTCGTAGTTGCTTTGAAGCTCCTAAAACACTGTTCTTGGTATTCCTCATATTCCTCTGTCTCCAGGTGGGGTGTTTCCTTGCAAATACAGATTGAACTATCAGTTTTATGGGCAAGTTATAGATCTGCTGCTGGACTCCAGAGCCCTCATCTTTGGTCTACATTAATATTTCAACATGTCTTCCTCATGTCTATTTGTGGATGCCTTTTCTTATATTACCTTTATATTTTTATCAGTATCTATTAGCAGTATTGCTGTTCTGTTTGTTTGCTGGGTCTTGCTTTTCATTTAAGCCTTTTTATGCCTTAAAATTTGAAATTTGATAACTTTTCCCATATTGAAAGAAGAAATAAAAAAAAAAAAACTATCAAAACTTGTTATGAGTGCCTGTGTATGGACTCTGAGCCCAATCCCGCTAGAAATGAGAATGTCCTGGCAGAGGGGAATAATATTCTTTCGTGGTACTTGTGGTCATCACTTGATTGCCCCGAAACACCATTTGTCCTATTCAACCACACAGCTGAAACTGAGTCCAGGTGCTCTGAATTTGCAGTGTCAGTTACAGAGCAGCCTTTTCTTTTGTTGATTTTGTTTGTTTATATGTTTCTTGTTTTTTAAACGCCTTGTGCAGCTGCTGTAGGCACTCGCATTGCCCATTTCCTTAATTGCTGGCACTGAGTCCTCAGCCAGCCGTCTCCCTCCCTGTCCAAGCCCTGCAGGCACGTCACCACCCTAGCTGTCATCCTTTGCAAATGCAGAGACTTGGACTCCTCTTTCTGGCCTCTGAGACTGGTTACTGCCTCATGCTCAGAGGGTTTACCCGGAAAAGCCAAATAGCTCTGTTTACGGCTCTGAAATGCCCCACTGCTACGATGCTCGCAAGAAACAGCAGCCCATGCTGCTGCCTGCTGTGCCCTCGTGTCGCTGGCCATGTCCTAATCTGTCTAGTTCCCTGCCCAGGCATCACAAACGCCCCCAGCAAGCCTGCAAAGTGTGTTTTTATTCTAAAAGAGGATGGCACATGCAGGAGGCTGGTGTCTTGTTGACAACTGTCTGCTGCGAGTACTCCAACGCAAACAGCGAGAGGAGATCTGTGCGAGTGCCCTGCGCCTACCAGAGGCTCCATGGGGCTCCCTCCTGACTAAACTCTGTCCCCTTTGCACATTTCTGTCTCTTGCTTCATAGCTCCCTCTTGCTAAAGCCTCTTCCCTCTTCAGGCTGTGAAACTTGAGCTTCCTCTCCTCCTCATGGCCTGCCCTTCCTCCCCTCTTGGTGGGGCTGGCTTTCCGAGCACTCATCAGTCACTGTTGGAGGTGCCCTTGCTCTGCCCATCAGCGTTTTGGCCTGTTGTAGACAGGTACTTGAACCTACCAGTCTTCTAACTATGGCCCTGCTTTTTCGTTTGTTTTTCTGTCATCTTTTCTTCTCTTTTTCTTAAGAACCTAATGGGTCTAAACCCTGCTGTGTAAAAGGTTCTCGGAGCTTTTCTTGAATTCCTTAAATAGCCCTATTTTTTTTCAGAACAAAAAATTCGATAAGATTGCGTAAATTTTAGAGACATCAGGAAGATATGTTGAAATATTAATGTAAATAAAGTAAATAAAGAAAAAAGTCTTCTAATTAATTTAGTAACTATGAATGATTAAGTAGTCATGTGGTTCATATCACATTCATTTGCTTTCTTCCCTTAGTCCTGTCTTCTGGCTCAGGAGTTCCCCTCCCAGCAGAATCTCTCTTCCCTGGATATTCCTTCCTTTTGTACTTTATTAGCCCTGAGACCCATCTTTCCACAGGTAGCAACAGAGAGGGCACTTGCAGAGCGAAGCAGCGCAACAACAGTTATTAGTTCTCCTGTGCAATAAAAAAACATGTATATGTGAGCGTGTGTGCACATATCTCTGTGTGTTACCTACTTGGTAGCAAAGAGATCAAGGTCACCTCATGCTGTGGTGGAGATAAGATTAAAGGTCAACAGCTGTGGCCTTCAGATATGTTTGAGATGTTAAACAGTGCTTGACATAAGCTGACGAGTCCTGGATCACTGCTGGATGTTGGCGTTCACGTTGATGCTGCAGCTGTAACAGGGCTGCAGGAGGGGATGGAAGAGGCCCCATAAGCAGCACTGCACAGGACAAGGAAAGAGAGGAAGCTGCACTCCTTCAGGAATAAAGGAATGTATATATATATATATATATGCACCTACATTTGTGTGTGGAGAAATGGAGTCTTGTGTGCCACTCTTCCTTTTGAGCCTATGAAAGATGGGTGTCTGTGGCTGCTTGGGAGGGCAGACAGTTTCACTTTCTGGTCTCTTCAGGCAGCAAATTCCTTGCATTGTGCCCTTGCCCTTGGAAACGGGGGAAGTACAAGGAAGGGTCATGTGCTCCTATGAGTGGGGAAAGCAAATTCGTTGCTCGAAGGCTCATTTAGAAATACAATGTTTGGGGACCACCCTGGCATCCTGGAAACTGAGCCTTCGTGTGTGCTTGTGAAGTAGATGTGCAAGGGAAGAAGTGGTTTAAATGGTTCAGTTCTGCTGATGAACCTTTGCCCAGACTGGGAGTTAACGGGATGACCTTCACCACAGCTAAGCTGTCTCATTTGGGTTTTGGAACAGGTTTTCTGTTTCTATTCTTGCAGTTTGAGTAATTTGAGGGCAGTGGCTTTCAACCTCCCTTTGATTTGTAAACCTCAACTGTTTTCCAGTGGTTGTGCAGACCCTATTAGAAACTAGATATAGGCACTTTACTGCACGATATATTTTAATTTATTTTTCTGGGTTCATGGACCTCTTAAAACTACCAGCCTATGGATCTTTGAGGAGGAGGGAGAAGGTCTGTGGACTGTGAAAACACTTTACCTTAAGAAATTTGTTCTAAAAGTAACAGTTAGTTCCCAAACAGGCTTGAAACCGTCACTAGGGTTGTAATTTTAATCAGTAAAACTAACCCATTTCCCTTCAGAAAGATGCTGCCCTATCCCCCCCAACCCCATCTCTCCCTAATTAAAATTATAAAACTTGGATTTATTTATTTTCATAACGAACTTTCGAGGCCAGGCTTTCATGATTTCTTTTTCTTCTCTGCAGTTGTGAAGGGCTGTAAAAATGCCACTGTCATATAATGACCTGATGCGAAGAGCTAAAATTTCAGAGTATCAGTCACTAGAGGAGCGTTCCCCCCTCCAGTTTGAGCAGCCAGCACCCTGCTCCTCACTTGCATTAGGTTTCAGTCAATGCACTGTAGGAGGAAGGCTCTGCTGCTCATGCTGCCTGAGAACTCCCTTTATCTGTATTTACCTCTCAGTGCAGCAGCTAGGATTTCTTCACAACCCTTGAAGGTTAAGCGTCCAAACAGCAGGAGGTTCATTCTGCACTGTATAGCAGAAGCTGCAGCTTTATGAATGAATTCTCAAACGTATGTTGCCATTGGTGTGGGTTTGAAATTTAATGGTCAGCAAAGGGCTTTTCAGCTCTTTACTGCCCATATGAGGAGACCTACAGATAAATCTGGAAGAGAACTATATGTGATGTTGACACAGGAGTGGCTTTTTTTTTTTTCTTTCGGTCAGTCAATCGTTGAAAGTTGTGCCATGTGATTATGTGAGGCAGTAAAATCTTTGTTAGTGCATCCAGAATGTAGGTAATTGTTAGTAGACAGATAATTTTAAAAAAAAAATTAATTAACTGTAGTATAACCTGTCCTATCACTTGTGATGGATCTGCCATTAATTTCTACCTTTTCCCCCCTTTTTTTGCCAACGTTAAGTGGCTAAAAGCCAAGGTAAGAAGTGTTATTTCTCCTTTGACCCACAGTGTCTCATGTGACTGATAGTAGAGGCTGCAGAGCCATTAAAACTGAAAACTAGCACTCTCTTATACTCTCCTTTGCTTTCCATAGGATGTTTAGATTAAATATGCTGAACTTGTATTTTTATTTGCAGCATTCAGTGTGTGTCAATATATCTGCGATACATTGACATCTGCATTTACACATAGATACATTAATTTCTCTAACACACGTAGTGCTTTGCTCTGAATTCAGTAGATGCCTTGATTCCCTTCACTTACCTTTTTACTGGAGACTTCCCAGACAACCCAGGTGACTCTGCCAGTCAAATAGCTGGGGAAAATGAGAAACTTTTGCCCTGTGCTGACCATACTGTGCTGTCAGTGTTGAAGTTTTATTTAAACTATTAACACTGAAACAGAGATGAATGAAAATATGGCTTCATTTTAGAAAAAAGGGGGTGCAAGAGATTTTTTTGCATGAACCTGTCAGTTGCTTAGCTTCCCAATGTCTGTCGTAAATTAATAGCAATGATAACATTAAGCTCATATTTTGGCTGTTTTTATTTACTTTGTCTTGTCTTATGTGTAGGTAAAACCCTTACTGTTTGACAGCTGTCTGGGAATTCTCGCTTCATATTCTTACGCTTAAAAAAAGCCCCACAAACAGAGTAAGTAATGAAACTGCTCAGTTATAAAAATAAAATCATGTTTTCCCTCATTTCAGCATGGAAATAACCAGCCTGCAAGAACTGGCACCTTGTCAAGAACAAATCCGCCTACACAAAAACCACCAAGTCCTCCCATGTCAGGCCGGGGAACTCTGGGGTAAGAATGAAGGCTGCTTGTCCAGCCCGTGGAACAGAAAGTTTTAGTTGTGCTGATGTTGGTGTTTCTTAAACGTGTGAGTGGATGAGAGCTATGACTGTTTTTAAGAAATGAACACAATTTCCTCCTTTTGTGAATCATTTCAACTGCACTGACTTCCATGATGCCCTTTTGGAAAGATCTTTTTCTCATGAGGGAGGGGGCTTACAGTTGGGAGGAAATGATCGTGCTATTGTTATTTCTGATATTTGGGCAGAAATCTTTAGCGATGTAAAAGAGTATCAGTAAGATTTTGACTTGAGTTGGGAAAAGACTTCACTGTTAAATTTTTGTCTCATTTCTTGGTGTTTTAAAGGTATAAAATGGCTGTTGATTCTGTATTTATTAGGTTATCTAAGCAGAATTGGTGCTACTACGAACACATTGATGATGCTGATTCTGGCTCTCTTGTGCATTTGAATGAAAAATGTGCTTAAGTGAGGGTATGTTGCCACCTCTGAGTCCCACTGTGACCAGGGGCTGAGGTTCCTGCCCTACTGTTTTGAACCTGTGGGTGATGGAATCTGCTGAGCTTTGTCTGCCAGCAAGACAGAGGGACCGAGGGGACAGAGGGACCGAGGCATGAACGCCTCGGACGTTCCAAGCCTGTGTTAGGTGTTTCTATCTATCCGGAAGCACAGCAGCTTCCCCAAGACACCCAAACAAGCCTCTCTGCCTGGCTGTCAGCGCTGGTGTTTCCTTTGCGCCATGGGGCGCTGAGCAGTGGTGCGGTGGCACCGCCTGCAGGTATCCTGTTTGGGAGGGGAGGGTGGCTGAGTACGTGGGGGTAGTGAGACAGGACGAGACGGGCTTCGAGAGCGGCAGAGGAAATCAGGAAAAACCAGGAGCAGCAACCTCCTTTTGTGAAAGGTTTAGTGGTTTTAATTCAGATTTGCTGCTTTGCTGCTCCAAGATGGCAGCGTTTATTGTATGTTCCAGAGAGAAGTTACCCATGGGCTTTCCTCAACATGTTTGGTGAGAATTCCCATTGCTCCAGGGCGTGCAATCAGTATTCCGGTTGTACCTCTTTATCCCAGCTGGGAAGCGTTGTTTATCAGCGCTGGGAGGCCGGGAAGCGCTTTCATGTCCCCTTGGCCGTTCGCTAGAGCGGCAGCAGCACCGAGGGACTGGAGAGCTGCCTCTCCAACGCTCTCTGCTCCCCAAAGCAGAGCCGTTTGGTTGCCTTGGCTCATGCCTGATAAGGATTAATCAGCTGAACGTCATTTTCAGATAAGCCTGACAAGAGGCAGCAGTTGGCTGAGGGGGAGGAATAACGTGGGTTCACAACAGAGATTTCTGTCTGCCCTCCTTGTTCAGGAAGCAGAGCTCTTGTCTCGAGCAGCCGTGGTCTGACAAAGCATGAAATATCACAGGCATGACTATTTTCCCTAATAATGTGGAAAAAATTGCGGGAACCTACTAGGTTATTGATCTTCCGCCTGTGGTTCAGAAACAGGCGGTAAGGCTGTAAGATGGGGACGTGCTTGGTGTCTAACGTGGGGGTTGGTGCTTGTGCCTCTGTGGCAGGGCCAGGTGCCGGAGGGCTCTGCGCGAGCAGGGAAGCGGAGACCCGAAATGGGTGAGGAGCTTCCAGAAACGGGGCTGGCTTCGTGCGTCTGGGAGAGCCTGCAAGGCTCAGATTGGAGCTGCCATATTGGCAGAGTGGGAATGGGGAGGAAGGGGCCTGGCTGGGAGGAAGGCCTTGGCCTCCCTCGGCTCTCCCTGGTGGTCACCTCTCCTGCTCCTGCCTGCGTGGCTGGCAGGAAAGCCCCTGGCCATGGGCAGTAATAGGATGGTTTGGGACACAGCAAGCGCACAAGGAGCAGAGAAGTCCTTCAGGGCAGCTGGGAGGCAGGAGGCAGAGGCATGGCTGAGCTTGGTGTCCTAGAGGGCGACTTTGGAGACAGCGCGTTTAAATTGGAAGTCATAATAAATAGCACTGCAGAGCTGAGTGACTGTATTTTCTATTGCCACTGTCTTCCAAAATAGCATACTTGATATTAAAACACTAGTTTACAAGGCTATTTCTGTCGGCAGCATGTTCGTAATCTTCCATGCTTATCATTTCATTTGGCAGTATTTAGAGCTCTATCTCTTACAATTGGAATACAAAGTTTCTTTATTTTTCCCATGACGGATCTCTTTTGGCAGAACTATAGGTGGTGGCAGGCTGCATATTAAAATCATCTGGAGTCCTCTGTATAGACAAACTAATTTACAAACACCATAGAACATGCAAATAATTACGGTGTTTCTGTTTTTCCCCTTAAGGAAGGCTTTAATAATAAAGTGCTATCATCAGAATTTATTACTGTTGCATCTGTTGTAAAGATTGGATCAATCAGTTCCTTCAAATACCATGAAACAGTATAACTTATCAAGTGATTTACCACCAATGATTGAACAAATGATTAAATGCTGGTGCCTTCTGATTTTTTCCTTAGCTGGTCCCTTGCCAAATTCCGTGTCTTGCAGGAGATCTCCTAGTTACTAGAGAGACTGAAGAGCTCTGCAATCCAGCACAGTAAATGCACTGTTCTTAAAGCAGTAATGGGGCTGGTAAACAGATCTCGAAAGATCCGCGCTGTACTTTGCTCTCGTCGCTGTCTGCTGGGTGACCTTGGGGAAGTTTGTGCCCTTGGTGCCCTCAGTCAGTAAAATGGAGACGACGAGGCGTTGCTGTGGGGCAGTTTTAAGATCTACTGAAGTGATGGGAGTTTGCTTGATTACAAGGTAAAAACACTGACTAGAAGGAGCTCTGGTGACTGCAGGTGTGCTTGTCCTGCGAGTCTTTCAGCCATAGTCCTGTGTTATGGAGCTATATCCCCATCGCAAAGAGGGCTTCTAGGTTAGTTCAGTGTTTGGAGCAAAGCGGGAAAGGAGGGAATTGTTACTGTAGAAAACTGTGCACATGCATTGCACTGGAAGGTAACCCCAGTGTGTTATGCATCTGTAACTTGTGTATGTGATAGTTCAGAGAATAGATTTTTTTTTAACCACTGTAGCCGAGTTGTATGGATCTGCTACAAAAAGCTCTTCAGAGAGTTGGATGGGAGATCCTCCCACCCCGCCTTAAGTGGAGTTTGTTTAATACACTCTAACATGGATCACTGGCCAGTGGTCTCTGATGAAAACTTAAAAAAACAAATGGTTTCACTACTTTATGCCTGTATCCTTTTGATCTGCTCATCTTTTATCTTTCTGTCTGCAAACCCTTTTTCTTTGACAGACGAAATACTCCTTACAAAACCTTGGAGCCTGTCAAGCCACCAACGGTCCCCAATGACTACATGACCAGCCCTGCCAGGCTGGGCAGTCAGCACAGCCCGGGAAGGACGGCTTCCCTGAACCAGAGACCAAGAACACACAGGTAGAGAGAGCTCCTCCTCGCTGTCGCTCCTCCCTCTCTAGCACCTGATGCTCCCTAAAAGCATGGAGAAACTTTCAAGTTTTGTATCCGTTCAGCTTCTTGTTAAAGGGCAAAAGATAAGTTATTTCACCACCCTGCATTAACAAAATTTACCTATATTGTTTGATATTCCTGCCGTATTTAAATTTGGTAGAAGCCACATTACATCTAACAACTTATTCCGAATACACAGGCCTGATGTCATATAACTGTTTTATTTATTTCCCCAAAATACGTAAAACTTTAAAAAATATGTAGTTGCAAGGTAGCATGGAAATGGATTTTAGAAGTTTAAAAGCTATATTATTAATTTTAGCTGAAAATACTCTTAGACCTTATGGATTTTTTTGTTTGTTTTTAATAGCACTCATTGCAAGGAGAAATTGTGCTTGATTAAAAATACTGTAATTAAGGCAGAGTATTGAAAGAGTTGATTGTTTTCTTTTGGCTAAAATGCCTTTAATTGGTACTAGCTTGGTAGAGGTAGGAAGTGAAATTCATCCACTTATGTGTGTTTAGGGAGAACAGGGCTGGAAGCATGTGGCTTTTCTCACTTTCTCTTGCCCCCCTTTTTAATGTAAATTACTTTTGGGGATGCAGAATTTTCTATGTGCTTCTTGACAAGAGTCTTCCCTATCAAGAAAGACTCTCTGTCATCTTTTTGGATAAGGTCTTCAGAAAATACTATCAGAGTGAAATAACTGCTAAATCTTGGTGCATCAGAGACATTAGATCTGTTTAGCTGGCTACTTTAAATGCTCCCTACTCTCCTCTCACAAGCTCTTCTTTTATGTAGACTGCAGTTACAAATTCGGCTGCAACCATGGTGACAAGATCAAGGTCTTCAGCAGACAGAGCATTAATTTTGAAGGAATTATCTTGGCTTCCATTTCAGATCCCTGGTTTTCATTTTGTAACAATATTATTTTTTTGAGGATGTATTTGAATGATTTTTGCTTTTGACTTTTTGACAGTGCTGTTGCCTGTCTGCTCAGAATTGGTAAATAAACTATAACATCACCGAGTCCTCTTTAATTAGCACGGATAGGCAAAAGTGGTGTTTTTAGCTTCAGAGCATCTTGGCTCTTCCCTTTGTTATTAGTTTAGTCTCTGTAAGTTTGAGTCTTATTTTAAGAGAGAATTTTGGATAAGGACAGATTCCGTCTGCATCATGATTCTTGTTCAACCCCCTCAGTGGCAGGAGAGGTAACAGCCTCCAGGAGACATGCACAGAAATTTATCCTATGGCTTCTTCCTAAAGTCTTCTGCAAAAATCTGTATTGTCAGCCTCCGACTCGGGTATCTTATAATGGCACTTGGACATTTTGCTAGTTGGCTATCCTGTTTCTTTTCAGACTAATTTAGAAACATTTGTTGTACATAGAAAATAGGGGTACCTGTACCAAATCAAAGGTATTTTCATTACCATTTCATTTTTCTTAGTGTTAAGAAGTTCTCATTCTAAACTTCTCTTCCAAGTAGAGAAAAGCTTCCTTTAGCCTACAGCATATATCATTTAAAGATATTATTAGTTAGGCATGAACCTTTCTGTCCCACTTAGTTACACGGTCTAGAATGACCACCACAGTTTTTACTTCATTGCTTAGAACTCAGTAGTTACTTGTTTATTTTTAAAGCATTTCATTAGGCATTTCATGCATAGATAATGTTTTTCTGGGTAGATATTTCCATTTATTAGGAGTATAATCCCTCCTGACTTGATTAGCTGCATGTGCCTGTAAGTAAAGACAGAGACATTTTGTAGTGGATTTTTCAGTGGGATGTGACCGAATCCTCACATCAGGAGTAGGGCTGTTAGGGCTCTGCAGGAGCCGCTGTGCTGATGTGCTCTGTGCTTTCCTGAAGCGGGAGCAGTGGAGGAAGTGGCAGTCGAGAGAACAGTGGAAGCAGCAGTATTGGCATTCCCATTGCCGTGCCTACGCCGTCGCCGCCAACCATCGGACCAGGTACGTGCGGTTCGTTCCCTACCTGACATGTAATTCCAGTTGCTTGTGTTTGCAGAGGGATTCAGGCTGAATAAGTACAGTGACACAAATGCACCGAAGCCCAGTCCCGTTCAGGGCATCTCTTAGGAGCACTGAGGGGCATCTGAAGTTTTAATTTCTTTAGCAGAATTACTTGCAGAATACTTACTCGTGGAATAGTAGATGATGAAAACCACTGCTGTTGTTGTTTTTACAAGATAATGAAGGGTGAGAGGATAGAGCAAAAGGAGAGCAGTTTATACTTTTCAAGTCTGTGTGCATTTTTAAAGGCTTGTTGACAAATAGGCATTTCTGGTTGCCCTGGGAAGGAGCAGCAACTGTTCTGTATGTATGTGATAAAAAAATGTCGTCTGAAAAAGCCTGCCACCTTTACCATCTGCCAGTGATTTTATGCACGTTTTCCCTTTTTAATTAAATACAAATCTTCGCCTCAAATAAAACACAGAGGTGAGGAGAAAATTGTCTAGGAATTCAAGTTTATCCACCAGTGTTGCTTATGCCATGATCAGACTCCAAAATAGCTAAGCTGTGAGAGAAATCATTGAGAGAGGAAGCAGAAAATAAGTGTCTATGTAGCATGGCACTAAAAACACATGATGGAGGTTCTCACAGCATAAAAAGTGTATTCCCTTCTCTATAGGAATGAAGAAGAGTGGGAATGTGTAAAATCTTTCATTATTTTAAGCCAGCAGGATTATTATCTTGATACTAAGCCAACACAATCACCATCTTTCATAAGCCCATGAAGCTGATTTCCACAAGAAAATAGTGGAGTTCTGATGTCGTGTAATTTTGCCATTGCACCTCTTAAATCCCTATTCTTTAGTTTACAAGTCCTCACTTTCTTGCACACATGTAGGCTTTCCTTTCTGTTTCCCAGGTGTTTCTGATTTTGCAGTGGTACAAATAGGCATGAAATCTTACTTTCAGCTGGCATCCCATTAAAATTTATGGAAATAAAGATCTGCAGGTACAGAGCCCTGTCTAGGGTCAAGGTCTGAATTTGTATCAGTTGACTAAAGTTGAATTTTGCTTTGGGAAGCCTCTTGAGTGGCAGTACTTTCTTATCTGCATTTTAAAAATTATGCCCTAATGAGGAATATAAACTATTTTATTAGCACCCATTTCTGTTCCTCCTCCTCCTGGAGCACCGCCAGCACCACCACTGCCACCACCTCTCCCGATGGGCAGTCTGATAGGTGAGACTTGTATCAGCACTGAAGTGATTGCAGTCACGCTGCATAATCAATAATCAATTCCTCCTAATGAACTTAGTGAAGCCGTTTGTCCTCCGTAGTGGGCTCTACATGATTTAGTGCAAAGATGTTGCTGGGTTGTTGCTGGTTGTGGGTGTGTTTGTTTATTTTAACATGTCTAATCTCCACTAATTCCCTGTGGGCAAAGCCTCTGAAGGTAAATGCAGAAGGGACAGAGGAGAGGCTGCTGATTGCCTCCACTCTCCAGTCCCATTGATGCTGCTGCCCAATTAGTCCAGCCTACGGGAGGAATTCGAATGCAGCCTGAACACAGGGGTTCAGCTGTGCCACCCCTGCGGTGGGAGCTAAGCCCCTGCAGCTGCCTCAAAACCCTCACAGGCAGGAGAGGGGCACAGCTAGTCCCTCCTGGGGGGTTTCTGTGACTGCAAAGCAGAGGAGGCTGTCACAGCTGCCTGGGAATGACGCGGTAGTGCTGCACGTGGAAGCCAAACAGGAAGGCTTTGAGGATACAAAAATGACAGTCCTTGAAGAATAACTTAGAGTTTTACATAGTGTTAGGGATTTAAAAACAGATTAAAAAAAACAAAAGCAGCACCCTTTCCAGCCATGGACTGCTGACAAAATTCCCTACTCTTGTTGTGAAACTGGCTTTGGAGGCTTTGACCCACGTAACCCTTTGCACTTTCTCTCACTTCAGTGAGAGTGGCTTCGGATAGCATTTCAAGACTGCACACTTCTGGTCACACACTATTTGTACGTGTATGCATATATATATGTATGTATTTTTATATATGTGTGTGTGCATGTGTGTATAGATATATCTAGCTACGTTTCTAGATATATCACAGAACATTCTATTGCAAAACCATTTTTGCATTTAATTGTGCATTGATCTGCGTGACTTCTGAGCGTGAGAATCATTAGTTTACAAGGTGTTTCTTTCTCTCTGTCTCAAGAGTAATGCAAAAAAAGAGAACTTTTATGTTTCATTAATCTTCAGTTTTGTACAGCAAGTATATGAAAGGTAAAAATCAACGTTCTTGAAGGATGTGATGTCTTCCTGTCTGCTTTCGTTGGTGATTTTTTTGTTTGTGCAAATTTCACAAATGTAGAAGCACGACTAGCAAATATGACAGTGGCAAGTGTCTGAAGCTCACGTGGTTTGTTTTATTATCTTGTTAGAGTATCTTTTTGTATCAGATTGGAAAGAAGCTGTGGTTCACAATGCAAAACACTTGCTTTGAGCAGAATAGAGAATTTCTTGTGTGCTCTCCAATAAAGGGTATTGCATGTAGAGTAAATGAGAGATGCTTATTGGAAGCTGAAGCAATTTTCCAGTCCATTGAAATAGTTTCCAGCATTTCTCAAATACCCTTTATATGAATGTTGTTTTATGTCCTGTATGTTTTTTCTCATTATTGATTATACCAGGGATGCTTGTTTTCCGTTAATCTCTTGTTACTGGATGCAAATTACTGGGGATCTATAATCAGATATTTCCCATGTTCTGGGGCCTTTGTTTTTTTTCTGTTTTTCTGCATTCTGTCTCGTGTAATACTCTGCTTAAGTCTTCTCCTTGGTTCCTCTGGCTAATGCCTTTCAGCTGCTCCGGGCTCAGCTCCTGGTTCCCAGTATGGCACAATGACCAGGCAAATCTCGCGGCACAACTCTACCACTTCTTCAGCATCTTCTGGTGGATACAGACGGAATCCTTCTGTGACTGCCCCATTTTCTGCTCAACCTCATGTTAATGGCGGGCCTCTTTACTCTCAAAATTCAAGTAAGCTTCTGAGCTCTGAAATCTCCAACTGTTTTGAGCAAAATGATTGTAAAAGCATGCATGGCATTTTAATTCATTTAGGAAGAGTATCAATCAGATTAATGGTTTCTTTTCTAAAATATAAGGAAAAACAAACAAAAAAAACCTATTTAAGTTGCACATTTAAGTGATTATGATTGCACTGTGTGCAATTATTCTGTTTTCCCCATAAAGTTGTTTGGTGTTACTCATGATAGGAAATTATGATTGCCTACCTAATTATAGGTACATTCTACTTAGCATTTCAGGTGTGCTTGGAGAACATAATCTAAAGACTTTTTTTTACAGGAGACCTAGCATGGTTGTAATACATTCCCTCCACTCCCAGCCTAGTGGCCAGAGCAGGCTGTCAGAGGAGAGTACAAACATAACTAACCTTTCCCATCACACAGCTCGTTCCTGTCTCTGTCTCTTTCCGAAATCTTTCCCTGAGTTCACGTTTCTCCTTTGCTCTTCACTTTGTGTGACTGATGAGGAAGGGGCAGAACAATTCAGTTCCTCCTCCTTAGCAGACCCCTCTCCTCTGTGCTCCCACACGAGTATCGTAGCTGGAGGGGAGGGATGCCGTGAGTGAGTGAGTTAATTTTAATCAGCCAGCAAAACAATGAAGAGGTTCACTGCAGAAAGATCTGAAA
This sequence comes from Eudromia elegans, assembly GCA_003342815.1. NCBI lineage: Eukaryota > Metazoa > Chordata > Aves > Tinamiformes > Tinamidae > Eudromia > Eudromia elegans. Next base: position 2,005,222 of record PTEX01000137.1, read on the forward strand.
AATGGGATCTCCTTGAGTGCTGGTGGAAAGCAGTATTGAAATCAGGAAATTTCTTCCTGATTTTTTTTTCCATCAATTTTATGAGCAGATACGTGAAGTACGGATAGTGCTGTAATGGGTTTAGGTGATGTTCCTCAGTGTGTCAGCTCTTAAACTTCTAAGAGTGATATTTCTTAAAAAAGAAATGTTGCTGTGTGAGCTGCAGATCACTGTGGATCAGTGTTTGCTGTTTTGTGCTTATATTTAAGGAAAAAAAAAATGCATGTAAAACATTTGAGACACTGAAGTGTTTTTTGTTTTTTCACTAGCCTAGAAGAATTACATCTCCCAGAAAAGCAAACAAAACAAAGCAAATCACATTTCAATACAGACACAACCCCTGTCTGTTTTTTCCAATGCTGTTTTCCTGTCACTGTCTCACCTGTACTGGCCCTTCATTTTCTTCCACATTCCCTTTCCACAAAATTAATCCCTTGTAACAACACAAATGCCTTCCTGTTCAAGCAGCTGTGTTGGGTAAAATGGCCCTGATTTCTAGAAATAGTTGCCTCAGATGCTGTGCACGTGACTGTTTCTGAACATCTATGTTTTTTTCAAAGCAATTTTTTGCTCAAATGCAGGTGCTATTCCTTAATCTAGCCTTTCTGGTGTTCTCAAAATACTGATGGGATATTTTTAAACAGTATTTTGATGGGTTTTTCTACTTTAAGCTATTTTCTTCTGTTACTGGCTTTTTTAATGCTGTCTCCACATTAAATCTAGGTTCCATGTTACCTTAAGATTTTACGTCTCATGCTAACAAATATTCTATTTTTTCTTAGATGTTTACTTCAGTTTTGTGACAAATTTATTTATTTGCCATCCTTTATTGATTGTTTCTGCCATAAAGTTGATGTAATTATTGTTTTGTTATGAACTAAATGTTACATTTTATTCATCAAACATTAATCTTAGTTATGGCTTTTTTTTGTTGTTTAAATTGTTGCTTATTTTAGAGTTGCAGAACCTCTTTCAAATTTGATTCCAACTGAACTGCATGCTGAATTCCCACCTTCACAGGAGTTTCTCTGTTTCAGTATGAGAGAAATTGCCCTGAGAAGGGGAGTGGTGCAGCCAGTGAGTTGCTGCCTTACAGTTTTTCTCCTCCAAGGGAGATTTGAGGCCCAAATTGAGGCTCTGTCTGCCATGCCCTACTCCCACCAGGCCCCTTCCCTGCCTCTAGAGAGGAGACTAGAGCGTCCCAGCTGCAAGGCCAGCACCCAAGTGCCCGTGTTTGCATCTCCCTTTGCCCTGAGATGTAGACACTGCTGAGGAGACGGGCTCGCGAGTGCTGCCTGCGTGCAGGCAAAGCCTCTGCCATCACCGTAGTGTGCCAGGTGCCTCCAAGCACAGAGGATTTAGTAAAGCTCCATTCTGCTCTAAACCCGTGTTGGTGTTTTTGCACCAACAAGCAACATGCTTCCCCCATGGCGAGCAAGAAGCCAGGCCACCCTGCTCCAGCAGAGCGACGCGCGGCAGCCCCTCTCCCCGGGGAGGCTCCGTGTGGCTCTGGGGCTCGCAGCGCTGTTCCCCTTGGCCGGCCGCGGTGGTCCGCGCTTCTCTGAAACGCTGCGTCCCCTCCTAGCAGCACTCGCCATGCAGGTAACCCCTGCAGTTTGTGAGGTCCTTGTTTGGCAGGACGGGGCAGGACCTCAGCTCTGTGCTGGCATGGTGCACACCGCTAAGGGAGCGCTGTCCTCGGCACGCGCCCCTGGGCGCCCGGCCGCGCGTGCGCCTGGCGTCGCGCTCGCCTCGCTCTGTTCTGCAGTCCTCGACTGGCTGAGCAGGAATGCAGCTCTGTTGGAAACAAGCTTGAAGCAGGTTCTCCAGCGTGTGTGCGTTGCTGTTCTTTACATATTTTGTTTTGTGGTCCTCGTTACTGACTGCTGCTTTTGTTTGTTCCCTTTTTCCCCCCCCTTGTCCGTTTGACTTCCCCAATACGGTGTGCGTGTTGGTGCCAGTTTCCATTGCTCCCCCTCCTCCCCCTATGCCTCAGTTGACTCCACAGATACCTCTCACAGGCTTCGTGGCCAGGGTGCAGGAAAACAGTAAGTCTGGACAAGCTGAGCTGTTAAAGGGTAGAGCCTACTCTCTTCTAGCATGCATGGCTGCCGAGTCAGACTCTATTCGTTTCCTTCTCCGGAAGCTAATACCATCTCGCATTCTAGTGCCAATGTGCTACTGGAGCTGAAGGGCACACTCTTCAGTGTTTTATAACACGTGCATGACTATTACTGACCCATTTAAGTTCTGAACTCCAAATTTATTATGGAAATGCAGGGCGAACTATGTGGCATCTGCTTGATGTGGATATATAAATGTATCTTAATTAAAAGTAATTTCATGTTGATTCATCCTTCCTGAGGATACCAGAGATAATTGATTACTTTTTACTAGAAAGGCTTCTGCAGACTGCTGAAATAGGTACATCGACTCTAACACTGTAGTAGTTTTTAGAAAGCTGTACAGTCCAACGGTTGAAAACGTGCAGGTCTGTCATCTCATGCCATTACAGAGGAGTTTGGCAGATAATTCTCTTCTCAGCCTTTTGTCACTTTTTTCTTTCCTGTGTTCTCTGGACAGCTCTCCTGAACGAGCTCCTCTCAGCACAGGTGCCCAGCAGTGCTCCTGGTGTGGGGACACCTTTGCTATAGGGGGTAACTTGTAGTTCTTCAAGCAACAGAATGGTTGTAAAGTAAATACGGTCTGAAAAAAAGTATAGAGCATTACTAAAGTGCTTGGGAACAGTAGCAAAGCGTGCTAGAATTTCAGTGGCTACTACTGCACGCCGATGCTGCAATGTACAGTTGTGGGTTCTCGGTTCTGACTATTGCCACCCTTCAGCTTCCTGTAGACCCTTTCAGTGGCCATGCTGTGAGCATTCTTGTAAAGATATAAGGCATCTTGCCGCATCTCATTCTAAAAAGAAAAGATATTTTGGTATTATGCTGTTCAAAGGGTAAGAACCCAGAAGAGTAGGCCAGATCTCTGTGTGGCAAGGCCTTTTCAAAACTCCAGGTGCGGAGGTAGACACACGCCTGCTAGAAGTGAAGGTTACAGAACGCCTTCGCTCGCAGGTAACGTGGAGCAAGTTGGTGCCTGGGTCTGGGCTGCTCCAGGAATTGCGCTCCCGGCGTGAGGACAGCGTTGTGGGAGCGGAGCAGGGGGACACGCTGACCTCTCTGTGGAACGGTAAAGTTAACGCTGACTTGTGAATGAGGCTCTGGCAGAAAGAGCTGAGGCTTCGTATCCAGTCTAGGAAAAAATCTTTCTTTCTATTAATAGTCCCTCGAGTTTGAAAGTTACATAATGAGTTTGGCTTGGAGCCGCTGCTGCCTCGTTTTGGAAGTGGGAATGCGTGGAGCTGTCTACACAAACACGCAGCAAACTTGGCTTTAGAGGCCACTCTTGGGTTCTGGCGCGGTGTGCTAGACCTTCGTCTGCCTTATCTGCTAAAAACAGCCTGCAGACAAGTGGGGTTAGGGAGGTGTGTGGGTAGGCTTGTCTTTTATGGGAAAATATATGTCTTTCTTTATTAAAAAAATCTGTGCAAAGATTGCAGAGTTTTGGGAAATGGCATCCTCTGCTCCATGGAGTTTGAGGGCTGCTCTGTGCAAGGATGGATTTTTCCCTGCGCCCCGTGCCCTGTCCATGGGTATCTCCTGGGCATGGACCATTACACCCAGTCCTTTAAAAGGAATCTGCTGTCTGCATCTAAAGAGCAGTGCTGTGAGCAAGAGAAGATGCCTGAGCTTCTAAATTTGGAGCAATATAAATACTAAAACAAAGGAAAATGCTCACTTTACCCTTTTTCACTGAGCCTGGCTTTCTGTATGCTTTTTTTTCCTTAGGAAAGGTAGTGCTTTTCTGGAGTCCACTACTTTTAAGCTCAGAACAAGGAAATGGCTTGGTTAAAATCCCAGAAGTGGCGATAGTTCCTGGTGGTGGGGGAAGCACTTGTCTTATTTTCTGTTCCATTCTATCCTCTTGTTTAAATGTGAAGCTGAACTTGTTTTAAATGTTTCCCATAAAAACGTGCAGCTTTTGCACTGCATCTCAGTCAGGATATGTGTTGGTGCTTTCGTACTTGCATTTCCTATCCTTTCTTGTTCTTTTTTTTTTTTTTTATTTTCAAATAAACAACTCCATTGTTGAGTAAGTCCAGCCCTTAGCATTTATGAAGGTAAGGCTTTCTGAGGTACCTCAAAGGATTGCTTTCTCAGTATGATTTTCTTATGAACGTGGATGAAATTTAAGGAGAGAGGTACATTTCGTGAAAGATGTGCCCAAAGCCAGCGCACTGCTCGTAAAGAGCTGCATCTGTGCGTGGTGTCCTGGGCGGATTGACGGCCACTGCCCCGAGTGCCCTTCAGCAGCATGGGCAGAGCCTCCCTCCCGTTGAGCCGGCCCAGGGCTCCGGTCTTGGTCTGTCTCCAAGGGGACAGACCTCCCTCTATGGGTAGGCACCGCTGGTGCTGCCACGGCCGCGTTCCCCACGCGGAGTTGCAGGGAATGCAGCCCAGCTGGGCCCCGGGAAGAGCGACCGGGAGGCTTAGGTGGGAGGCGGTGCTGGCAGCTTGAGGCGGAGGCTGAGCTGGGCCGGCGCGGGGCGGAGGGGCAGGGCCGCGGGCGGCTCCCCATGGGGCTGCCCTCGCGGCTCCCCTGCTTTGCCACGAGGTGCGCGTGCCCGCAGCCGAGCAGAACGCCCCGAGCTGCCTCTGCTCGACTGGGCACCGCGTTCCGGGGAGCAGCTGCCGGGGCTGGCTCACCAAGTGCTGCCGCTGTGGCTGTCAGTGCTGAGACAACCCCTGAGACTCGGATAGGTGAGGGAAATGAAGCCTGCCCGGCATGGGCTGCGAGCAGCTACGGTCTGGAACGAACTTCCAGCTGATTGTGCCTTCTCATCAAACTCTCCCCAGGGTCACAGTTTCAGCCTTTGTACATTTTGAATTTGCAGACTCCCCAGTCCTGTGTAATTCAGTCTATATCTCCATAGAGCAAGGCTGAGCGCAGTGGCCTTTCCGTTCCTCCTGGCTTCATAGCTGCTGGGCCTGCGTGCTGTCCTGGGAGCTGCGGACACGAGGAGCCGCCTGGGTGGCCTCGTGTCTCATACCTGAGTCCCCTCTGCTCTGCCACCAGCAGCTCTGAACGCTGCTGAAAACTGATTGCAAACCTATCTGGGGAGTGGTTTGCACCATAATGCCTTTCTCTCTTCCTCTTCACCAAAGCAACTTGTAATTGTGCTGACTGCAGGATCTCAGGGCAGGGATTTGACTTTCTGGATTATATACTTAATTCCTTCAGCGTTTTTCCCCTCAGAGCAGCAGCTGCCTGCTGTAGTTTGCCATTCATTAGGTGAATCCTGGATGGGTGCGCACATGAGCTCTTCTGCGGGATAAGGACCTGTACGAAGCTTTTGCTCTGCAGATGGATCGTTTTGCTTCCTCCTACCTGTTAGACCTCAGGCGCCTGTGCCTCCCTCGCCTCTTTAATCTGCATCAGTTCAGAGCTAGCTGTCAGCGGAAAGCCAGTGAAGCCGCGCTCAGAAACAAAACAAGGCGTCTAAACAAAGCATTTGCTTACGAACCGGCCCTGTTGCTGCCGCCACGAGGGTGCCACTCGGCTCCCCCCTCGCTCGCGCCTCACGCTGCAGCTCCCCTCACGCTGCAGCTCGCCCTGTGCCATAGCCCACCTCACGCCGCAGCTCCCCTCACGCTGCAGCTCGCCCTGTGCCATAGCCCACCTCACGCCGCAGCTCCCCTCAGCTGCACGCCGCAGCTCCCCTCACGCTGCAGCTCACTCTGTGCCGTAGCCCACCTCACGCTGCAGCTCCCCTCGCGCCGCAGCTCGCCCCATGCTGCACGCCGCAGCCCACCTCACGCCGCAGCTCGCTGCCGCTCGCCCCAGCGCCGCCGCTCGCCCCGGCGCACGCCCGGCGAGCAGGAGCTCCCCCGCTGCGCCCGCTCCGCTTGCGCCCTGCGGCAGCATGTGCTTTCACTCTAGCCTTTACACGTAGACTCGGCCACTAATAACAGACGTAGCTGTGTGTCGTAGCTGTTACTACGATGTGTCCGTGTCTAACCAGTGCATGGTGCTGTAGTGCATGTCGTGTGTGCCGTACTCCCCTCCTGGTCTGCAGTGCAGCCTCAGGTCTGTGTACCTGCCTGCTGTTGCTGATGTAAAAACAAATCTCCAAACGTTTCTAGTTGCCGATAGCCCGACTCCTCCCCCGCCGCCGCCTCCCGACGAGATGCCCATGTTTGATGACTCTCCTCCGCCGCCGCCGCCGCCCCCCGTGGATTACGAGGATGAGGAGGCTGCCGTGGTGCAGTACAGCGATCCCTACGCGGACGGAGATCCTGCCTGGGCGCCTAAAAACTACATAGAGAAAGGTGAGGAGCGCTGCGGCTCGGCGTTACCTCGTGTGGAGGACTAGTGGGGGATGGAGGGTTTGGCAGGGACAGAGATTGTTTTCATCGTGCTAAGTCACGGCTCACCATCCTCTTCCTGGTTAGTAAGAGACTGCACCTAATGTGATAAACTGTAATCCGCCTTTGGAAACATCTTGAAATATCTCCAAGCACTCCAGACCGAAAGGATTTTTAAAAGTCTGTTGTTATGAGAAGCAGATATAAATTGGACTGCTGAGTTACTGGACTTCATGGCTACTTCAGGATTGCCAGGCAATCATCTAGAAATAGTTTTACCAAAATACTGTAAAGTCTGAGTTCTGCTTATCCCACTACAGTGGATAGCAAGGGTGGATCATGGGCCTTTCAGCTGTAAATGGTAGTGCGGCTTCTCTGCAGCCCTATTGGCAACTCTAGAAGAGCTGGGACATGAATTCATAGAGTAAATGTCTCTTCCCATGAAATAATGTGATGCTGGTTTCCTACTTAGAAAACCAGGAACGAAAAAGCCCAGTTTGTCAGCAACACTGTTGCAAGTTTTCTGCAGAACTGGCTGGTATGAAAATGGGTTATGAACTGTAGGAAATGGGTTAGTGACCAGTTACCTGTCCTTGCTACAGCAGCCAAAACTGAGCTTCCTATTTACTGCTAGCTGGACTGTCTGCTGGCCATACTCCCCAGGCAAAAGTAACTGATTTGCTGCAGCGTTGTTTGCTAGGCACCAAGACATCTGTCTCTGAGAAGTGCTACAGCAATTTCCTGGGATCCATAAAACTGATCAAGGGCATCATATTTCTGGAGGATAAGGCCGTGATATTCAAAGCTTGTGTATTCATAGTGGTAGCTTTTAATTCCAATATTATCTGTGACTGCATTTTCTTTCCTCATGGAAAATGCATCAACTTTGTTCATTGCATGCAGTAAATGGGACGTAGCTAAGAGTAGTATCTCCAGTAGGCAGGTATTGTAGAATAGCTGCTGTTGCTGTAAATTCACTTCAGCTTTTCCCTACAGTAACTTCCGTACTTGCACTAATAAGCAGTCCTTTGAAAGTAATGCCAAAAACCTACCACCACATAGAAACTCCATAGTAAAAGCTAGAAAGAGCCATTTCTTACAGTGGTTTTCAGTAGCTGCATTTATAAAATCATGCACTGAAGTATATACATACTGTGTAACTGCAGGGACCATTCTGTATTTTTCTTCCGAAATAGAACTATTCTAGAGAATGGCTTCAGGCTTTCTCTGATAAGGAGTGCAGAGATGTACAGACCTGTAACGTCCGTACTTCATTTGATAGTTTAATATTTCAGTGCCCCTTTGCACTATTTTGCTCTATCTCAGCCAGCTGTACCTTTCCAGGCCAAAAATGTAAGTGAGCAGTCAGTGCAGTCACCACCTACTTCTTATTGGCCTTTAATATAGGAAAAGTGAAATTTCACTCCCCTGACTTAATGTTGAACAGGAAAACCGCATGTATTCACTATGGAAAATCCCAGGATAGCTAACTAGTCTTTATATATGTTTATAAAGATATATATCTATATAAATGTATATCTTGGCGCTGGTCTGTGCTGAACTTGTGCCTGTTCAATCCACAGTTGTTGCTATATATGATTATACAAAGGACAAAGATGATGAGCTGTCCTTCATGGAGGGTGCAATCATTTACGTGATAAAGAAGAACGACGACGGCTGGTATGAAGGAGTTTGCAACCGAGTAACTGGCTTGTTTCCTGGGAATTACGTTGAATCAATCATGCACTATGCCGATTAAAATGTTTTGCTTTTCAAGTTGGGTCTTGTATTCAGTCATACCATGATTATTTACAAGGGATAACTAAAAGCTAACAGAATTGTCTTAATATACTTTCAAAAAATGTGCCCATGTCTTCAGGCCATGCTGTTTTAATGGTATGATTGAATGTCCATCTCTCTAAGTCTCTGGAGACAGTACGTCTTACCTGATGGCAATTTGTAAAACAAGCAACTGTCTATTACTGGTTATACTTATTTACTTACGCATTGTTAATTTTATGACCAGCCTAAATATTCTGGGGAAGTAGGGTATAATATTTAATGAACCATGATTCAGATTGTGCCATTACATTTTTCAGTACAGCATGGTAACTAACACTACGTTAGACTAACATATTAAAATCTGGATGAGAAGTTTAATGTTAGTGCTGGTCATATTACTTTTTGTTTAGACTCTTTGCTCATTCTTGAACTATATTTGTTTAAAGCATGCATACAAACTTATGTATTGAAATATACTTTTTTAAAAATCCAAGATGCTTCCAATTTGTTGTAATCTTTACCTGGAGTATTCTCACTAAAGTCTATTACAATGAGTTGTTGGGTCTAAGGTGTCCATGTGAATCAAAAAAATGGGTGGTCTTATGTATGTGTAATTTGTACCCAAGTTTTTTTAATGAGTAAATTTACATTATGACTTTTTCCATTCATAAATATATAAGTAAGTGAACCAAAGGTCTTGTCCATTACTTTGTTGGTTTGCTTGGCAAATGAGTTTGGAATGCTAACGTAGCAAAATCATGGTTGTGTTATCCCAGGCGATGTACTAAAAAGCGAATGTTTGTACCATGACTTTATCACTGACAGAGGGCAAATAAATTAGATATGAAACCTGAATTACTCAGTTACACAAACTCTAGAAGTTCTTTTCTTCCAAAGTTAATTGTAGCAAGGGTTCTTGATTCAGTCTCATTATCTGCACACAGTAAGTTGGGCCCTGTCTGTAGCTGAAATTGCCATGTCACTGGAAGCTCTGTCTAGAGTTGGTAATGGGGCCAGTCCAGCAGGGAGAGCACAGGGTGTCTTTAAGATATGACCGAGGGGGTAACAAACACAGTAAGACAGAGTGGGGTGGGGGCTGCTTGGGTTTTCGTCGTTTGGATTGGTGGTTGTTTCTTTGCCTTGGGGCCCTGCCTTTTGCCTTGAAGGGTTAAGGTAGCACAGGCAGAGTTGGAGATGCTGCACTTCTCTGCAGGGCAAATTCTGTACCTGAACCTGGAGAAAACAAACACATACATGCAGTAGTACTGGATAACTCCCGTCATAGGGATGACCTGTGGACTTCCACATACTTTTGTAACAGGGTATCAAATATGCTCTAGAAGTGAGTGTTGTTAGCTGGGCTGCTGAGCTGCAGCTTTCATTTTCTCCACTACAACAAGCTCAAGTTCTGCATCGTGTTAATTGCTAAAAACTAGCAACCACTCCTACACTTGCCTTTTGCGAGGAGGTGGAATTCATTTGTGTTCAGGTTTAAGGTGTGCAATTGTTCTTTCATAATGAGCCTTTCCTATATATGAAATCCCAGGTAATTTTAAAGTTCTACAGCCTCAAAAGCATTCAAGCCCTCTATTTGTACAGGAGTTTACCAGATAGAAATATGCATGCTCTGTTTATTTGTTGTAAACATGAGTGAAATTTGGAGCAACTTCAGTTCTGATACACTGATTATATTTATTCTTACTGTGGCCTTTATGCATCAACCTGTAAACACCTTCCCCCTTCTTTCCGTTAAGAGCCCCCACTAAAACAGTTGTACAACACATTCTGAGTTGCATGGCTTCCTACAATAAAACACTTCTTTAAACTTTTTTTTTTTAAAAAAAAAAGAATTTCCAAAAAAAAAGGGTATTTTTTTAAAAAAATAGTTTTTGGTAGCCTGTCCGGGAGCAGGTAACGTGGAGAGCGGGCGTAGGCACAGTCTGGTGGGTAGCTGCCTGGGCGCGGGCGGGCGCGCTCACTTGTCCCGCAGGAGCACCATCTCCGTGAGCTGGATGAGGGCCTCCCTCTCAGGCGAGGGCCGCAGCTTGCTGATCTCCCGCGTGGCTTCGTGGCAGTAGCGCTGCGCGAGGTAGGTCGTTTGCTGCACCCCGTCACTCTTGCAGAAGGACACAGTTACAAGCCATGGACAAGCGATGAGCCTCCCCCTGCCCTTTGCCCCGCCAGCTAAACTGGGAAGCTCTTCTGGTTGGTTTGTTAAGGTCAGTAAGCAGCCTGGATATTTAACAATATGCTTATTCAACAGTAGCTGTGAGGACACGCTCGCCACTCCTGCTACACTGACCACACAGGTGTTGGCTCTGCCCCACTGCTCATGCAGGTAACGCAGCAGCGAGCTCGCCCTTGGCCGGCCAGGCTGCTGGCCGAGCCCCGGCTGCCGAGCCCCGCTGCCCTTCAGGTGGAGGAGGCCACGCTCGGACGTGAGCTGGCTGCTTAAGGGTAGCTCTTCTGCCTGGGGAAGCGGCGTGAAGAAGAGCACCACACGTAGCACGCTGCGCGACACCCATGGGAAAGCGCAGCTTTGCTCTGTGACTTCCCAGGCAATGAAGTTCAGATTAACTGCATCAGCAAACAGGAATGAAGTATGTTATATGGGTCCTACCTGCAGGACATATTTCCGGGCACGTTCGACATCTCCTGGTTTACTGAATCGTCTCATTATCATAGCGTTCATTTCTGGAAACTAAGCACAAAGGGAGAAGTTTTTATACTCTTACAAGCTGCTGTCTGCCTAGCCGCTGCCATAATGCGATGAACCACCACGGGAGCTGGTGGTGGTCCCTTAGAGGTAACATGGCTATCTCAGTATGTTTAAGCCCAGGAAATTGCACTAGACTGTGGTACAGCCAAGCCCAAGCATTTAAAATATAAAACTTGTCAGGCTGTGTAGGCCAGCCCATAGCAACCATTAGCACCTGCCCTTCATCATGATGAACTGTGGCCCTAGTAATTCCTAGAGGGTTCCTGCTGGGAGTACTCGCAGGTGCATTGAAGCTGGTTGAGGTACTTCTGCATCACAAGTGCTGGTCCCAACCTGTACAACCTCCACGGAGAGGTTTGTGATACAGATATGCCACCCATAAGGGCGAATAATCCCCTTAACGATCCTGTTGCAGCCACCTGTCCCTTTCAGTGCTTTGGTATTTTACATGCATAGCCTGTGCATACAGAAAGCCAAGGGCGGTGCGAGATTTGTCCACATGCATAAGTAACCCGGCACAGATAGCTGCTAACTGGGGTTGTAGTGAAGAATAGAGATTTTTTTGAAGCAAGAAACAGTCAGTCAAATTAGCTTAAATACTGCAAGCATTACCAGCCAAAAAAAACCCCACTGCAGTTCACCTGCAGCACAAGAAAATTTGACTAACATCAATGAGCAAGGGTTGGGTTTAATCTGCAGCTTCAAAAATCTGCAGCCAGTGCCCAGCTTAATGCTCATGCCACCACAATGAGCAGTTTTCAGGTACTCGGCTCCCTACCTAAACCGCACGCAGGCCTCACTTTGCTCCCAGCACCTGACCTTCCATTTGGAAATACAGACGAGCTGGGTGATGAGAGGCCAACGGGAACTCCGCTGTGTTTTTGTTCCCCAGCACCTGGAACAGGTAGGTAGCAGCGCGCGCACAAGCAACAGCCTACAAATGAGCTCAGTCGTCCAAGCAGGTCACTGTGCCCCTCACGTAAATGTGCTGAAACCGCCTTCCTTCAGACAGCCTATGAACAGGAAACGTGGGGCCTGATGAACAAACCAGGGCCAAAGCTCCAGAGGAACTCGCTGTGGAGGAATCCTTTGAAAGGAAGGAGGCGTTTGCTCCTCCGTCCACAAGTCAGAAGGTTACTGCACTGCAAGGCTTGTGGACAAGGATGTGCTTTCCTTGCACAGCTTTAAGTATCTGCAAAACTTGTTTGAGACCAACACGTTGTGGAGAACAACATATTTTATTGCCGTGACACTTCCGTTACTCACAGGCGGGCTTCTCTTACAGAGGATACATTTAAAGGTTTATTGGTGACTCAGACTTGGCTTATTCTAGATTCCAGCTTCCTTCCAAATAATGACAGTTTAATTGCTATGTTCATATTATTCACTGTCATATTATTCATGTTTGCAACAATATAGGAAGCACATTGCTTGACTTTTTATATTTAAGTCCTAAATAATAAAAAATTCCAAACCTTTAACGGAAAGCTATTGTTAGCAGTATGTAGCAGTACCATTTAAAGGGTAGTATAGAAACATATGATAGCTTACAATAAAAACTGCAAGAGCTGTGCTATTTTAAAAGTGATTTTAGAATTAGCATTAACTACTGCCGATTTCTGTAAAAAATATTTTTTTCTTCAGAGAAAGAAAAAAAAAAATTAAAGTACTGAATAAATAAAAATCCCCTAAAGTTGACTGCAACATTTTTGTATAAAGCTCATTCCTCAATATTCTAATGCAAATGGATGTATTGTAAAGGGAGGGAAGAGAAGCAGGAAAGAAGGGCATCATTTGAAGAGCCAAGCACAGTAGAAGCATCTTTGTCAGGAAGACGACAGGAGGGTTACAAGATAAATCAGAGACAAGAGAGCACTAATACTAATTTCAAGGAAAAAAAAAAGCAAAGCAGCATATAATTAACAGCCACATTTTGGGCTACCTTCAAGTTCTTTTAGTCATGAGTTTGTATTCTCAGATACAAACAGATGAAGCATCTTTGGGTAACTGCACAGATAAGTGTCTGTTGAGAAAAGCTCCAACCTTGTATCATGCAGTGAAGTGTATGTGGAAGGATTTGTTTGTAAGTCCTAAAACTTTTTAGCCCCATTGACCCAGCAAGGTGAAGGGTGTTCATTAAATCAGTCCCCTCCTTTTGTGGATCAGCACGGATTTTAATTTCTTTTTTGGTGCTGGTGACACTTCTGTTTACCTTGTACTCTTCCAAATCATCCTTGAGCCACTCAATGTCTGATTTAGGCTTATGATACGCCTTTCTCTTCTGTAAACAAACCTTTAGTACCTTTACCTTTAGCAGCACAGTTGTAAAGAATGGAAAGCTCCCCCCTTTCGTAAGCGACCAACTTGAAAACAGAACAGACAAAAGTACTAAAGCCACTGAAAGATAGAGGTGCCTCCCTAAACACTATGCAGGCCCAGTTATAAACAGTTTATAAACTTGGCCCCAGCACGGGTACAAAGTCCAGAATCTGGCAAAAGGGCCATATTCAGAGCCTGGGGAGAACAGGATATCTCAGCAAGGACCACGAGCATGAAGCTGCTTAGCACTGGCCTCCAGAGAACAGGCTGAGAAGCCCTGGAAGAAGCTTTCCCTCTCCAAACATTAGACATCCAAACTGGTCCTGCTTTCGATACTAGGGCCTAACAGCCAGGGCATTCAGGGAGGCAGCTGTTTCCCAACCAGAACAACAAGTATGTGCAATAAACCCAGCTGATCTCGAAAGCTTTCACCTCTAGCACGTGGCCAGGGCTTGTTCACTTCATGCTGTAGATTTGAGGTATTTAAGCTGGTCCTCTCTGCATGTGGTGTAAAGTGGAAGGGCTGATATGCTGCAGACACAGCAGAGGAGGGTGGATGGAAGTTCCTGATGCAGATGAAAGCTAAAAAATACTCATGGCTGAACTTTAGTTTGCACCCTCTCTAAAGCTTCCTACATTTTCTACTTGGTGGATTCCAATGTCTTTCCCAGCCTAAGATGATGGCATAAACACAGACAACTCCTTCCTTTTTCCATTTCACCATTAGATCCATGTTAGCTTAGAGCTTGAAAACACTATTTTAAGATTCAAAGGCTTACTCTCTACCCTCCTCAGTTCTGCAATACTTCCTAGGATTAACATCCACCAGAACTATCACTACAAACAAAGAGAAGAACGTTTGGGTAACTGTGTGCAGTCACACTACTTGTGTCTCCCCTTAAAGTCAATTTTCTCTTCTCTGTGAATGCTTAGAAGGTCTTCAGAATGAAAAAGGAAAAAAGCAATTGGAAAACCAGTGTTGGTCAAGGTAGTCAAGAATACAACAGTGACTAAAACCAGTTAATTAATTCACAGATTACAGTATAAAATATCCTTTTAAAAGAACAATGCCAGCTTTCTTACCTGTCGACAAGCAAACAAGACAGGGCCTGTGGCTAATCCCAGCTTGAGATCTGCTGCTGTGGGTTTCCCCAGATGGTCGGCACATGATGTAAAATCCAGCACATCATCTATTAGCTGGAAGGAGACAAACATACAGATTAACTATTATTTTTATATTAAAGAGGGCTAAGTATAGAATAATTTTAATTAAAGGAAGATTCATAAAAACAATTTAAACAGACCACATTGATTTCAGAACAATTCTCAAAAGTTTAAACTTCAGCTTCTCATTAAGTCAACAAAAGGGGAGGAATACACTACCTGAAAAGCTATGCCAACATTCTTCCCGTACTGGTAAGCAATCTCATGGACTTTGGGATCAGGGCAGCCTAGAATAGAAACCTGAAAAGCAAAAGAAAAAGGGAGGTGGGAGGAAGAAGAGAGAAGGCTTTAGCTGGCAGCCAGCGCTAGCCCCTGTCCAAGGTAGGACGTAGCACACAGGCATGTCAGGAATTGGGAAAGGTGGAAAATGTTGCATCAGCAGCACCTTCCTGCCTGACACACCAAAAAAACAAGCCCGTAAGAGAGCAAGAGTGACCAGCAGGGCAGTATTAAAAATAAATTCAAGTCTTGAGATTAGCTTTATTATTTATTTATCATGGATAGAAAGCATAACAAAAGGGTGGTGAGAGACAAGATACAGGTGCACTGCACATGCAGAGCAGTAGTCATCGACAGTCCAGGGACAGGGGAATGGAATGTATAGGAATACATATATAAATCAGCCATAGGATAACTGGAGGCCTGATAGCACATAAACAGGCTTTACAAGCTTCATTAAAAGCCACAACACTGGAAGGGCTGCACCTAATTTGGGAGGACAAGTGAGACGTGAAAGGTTTTTTTTGGAGGTGATGTTAACTATGCAAAGCTGAAGGTCTCATGAAGATGAAAGCAGAGTGGGCAGAGAAAAGGGTCAAGAGAGAATTAGTGGCAAAGATAAATAAGGGAGTGAATGAAGGAAATCCAAAGAGTTGGACAAAAATGTCACAAACTGAGACAAACAAATAAGCACTTCAGTCAGGTATGGATAGAGGAATTGACTATGTAACATAGAAGTTCTGCTGAATAAACTTTACAAAGCAGACTATAGAACACATGAAGATTTGAGAATAAATATCTTGTCCCAAGATACTGAAGTTTCTGCATTTACATATTGATTAAATATTTTGCCAGATGAGACTGGTTATACTTAGAACACTCTGCTTAATGCTAGCCTTCAATTAAAGCAAGTAGGGAGCAAAAACCCAGACACAAACTGCTGCAACTAACTGAAGGAGTGAAGATAAATTTTTACTTTATTTAAGACCAAAAATACGTGCTAGGAAAACACACAAAAAATATAAAAAGTTTTCTTCAGTGGAAATGAAATAGAGGATCATTAAAAAACTAAAAACCAGTCTCAGAAGAGCTGTGAAAGGCACCATGGAGATGGAAACAGGAAAAAAAAACATTAGATACTGAAGGATATATCCCAATTCCCAATATCCCACATTGCCACTTGCACAAGCTCACAGACTATTTCATATGTCAGGGCATTTCATTCTAAGAAACAACCAGAAAGTCCTCAAGTTGTTACCTGGACAGCTAATAAACCATGAGGAATCTGAGTGGCTTGATAAAAGAGTAAGAAAGTAAAGCAGGGAAGTGATGCTGCTTAATTTACGGCAAAGCACGCAGAGTCCTGCATGACATTACACCGAGTGAACTGGAATTATAAGGCATTTAAATAAGAGTTGCCAGGGTCTATCAAATGGGAACATCTTGCCCTTTCATCCTCCTTTTGATACTCGTCTCTTAATTGGTAGTATTTGCTCCCCCAAGTGACATCTTCTACTGTCATACAAAGCCCATCAAACTTCCAGTTGCTTCTCTAATAAAAATCAAACAAGATCAGCAAGGCTGCATCTAACTTGCGTCAATGAAATTTTAGCTACCACCAAATTTAGTCTAAAGAATTGAAATATGGAACTTAACAGATCAGTTTTGTTCAAATGGATGGTTTTGACAAAATCCTCATTAACGGCAAGGGGTCAGAGTTGGGAAAAATTGGTAGATGGGGTGAGGATGTGTCACATGCAGAGAAGAGTTTTTTCCTTTAATTGGAAAGTCAGAGCAGAGCTATCCCTGCTGGCAGACAGTTTCCTGTGGACACAGATATTACTTGTATAATTTCAGCAGGATATGTGGATTTAAAAACAGAAATGTGAGTTATAGAATGTCTTTACATGGGCAAAATTCATCATGACAAATCTAACTCTTGGATCCTTGCAAGAGAAGAGCTTTGTAACTCTTATTCAAGTGATGAACACTTCAGAAGATAAAAAATAAATAGATAAAAATAAAGTTTTCTATGCCTATCACCCCTCCAATGGCAACTCTTACTGTGACTGTATCATAAACCTGCAACACGAGGGAGTCTTGTCTAGCAGGGAGCTCCGTTCGGAGCTGATTTCAGCAGGGGCTCTTGTGATGATGGTTCCCACACGGACACCCCCGTGCTGCAGGGGCAGGTGGCTCTGGGATGCTCGCTGGCACTGCTCGCAGGGAGCCCAACTGAAGCCACGCTGGCATTACTGCATCTGTTCACAAATACACATCAGGATAACGACGTTGGCTTAATTAGATGTGTGCCAAACTGATAAAACTCAGCATTTCAGGACTTCCTGTAGCTCCTCTGGCATCACTGGCTGATTACAAATTTCATCCTGCAAGAATTCAGGTATGTCCTCCACTACATCATAATCAAAAATCCTTCCTAATATCAAGTGGAGGGAATTCTTCAGAAAGGTTTTTTGAATTCAACACAGCAAGTCAGTCTCCTCGGCATTATTTCAAAATTTTTTTAAATCACAGAATGTTTCTATTATTTTATGTTACATAACAGAGGCAAGACATAAACCAGTGTTGCCTCTACTGAGCTTCATGCCCAATAAATGTTTTATGATGGTCTCTGGGTGGATGCACCTGCTCTAGTATTGATCATGTGCAAAAACAGCAGCTGGAGCTTGAAGCACTTCCTCATTTACACCTGTGACTTGGCATAAAAACCTCCTGCTGGGCAAGGATATGCGCTTTGGTAAATGGTACTAGAGATGTCCACCCTCAAACTCCCATTCCTAGATTTGTGTCTTTGGAAAGAAGAGGCAGCTCTGAAGGCTTCCCTTTTCATTGCTCTCTGCTCTCTCCTCCATGCAGCCAGGATTCTGCCTTCCCCTTTGCGACTCGGCCAGCAGTCTGTTCCCAGACCATACCACACTCCAGCACCACTTCCACTTTCCAAAAGAACAAAAGGAAGGGACCAATAAAATTTGGAAGGGACCTCTGAGGATTATTTGCTCCCACCCCATGCTCAGAGCAGGGCTAACTTCAGAGCTGGACCAGATTACTCAGGCCTGTGGCTGCTTGAGTTCTCATCATCTCTAAAGATGGAGATTCTTCACCACCTCTGGTCAACCCGTTCCAGTGCTTGACTAACCTCTTGGTTCAAATTAGTTTGACAATTTTCTTTCAGGTAATAGTTTTATATCTTATCTGTACATAGGAAATCAGACGCTAATTTGTTTCTATAATTAATGAGTTCTGAACCGCTTCCAATGACACACTACTCTATTAAGCTGTAAAAAAAAATATTGTGAACATCTATAATCTCTCTGTCTCTCTCCTTCGCTTTGTCGTTGAAAACATGTGACTACTGTTCATCCCCAACTGACGTACAAGTGAATTTCTTTTCAAGTGAGAGCTGGTGATTATTTTTGCTACTCATAACACAACCCTCTTCTCATTCCATCCTTTTCCTTAATGGCCCCAACTATCAAAAATATCTTTGTACTGCTAGGAATACCAGCACAGTTCTCCCAATCGATACCAAAAGAAACTGATGAGGAGATGTATATACAAGCTGTTGCCACTGTATGCAAGTGTGGTTTTGTCAGGAGGACAGACCTATCTCTTGTTTTTCTTTAGCGCAAAATTTAACTGCATATAAAATTCTAGCAATTCAGCCCTGGAAAGTAAAGTACTGGAAGAGAGCAGCCAAACATGTTTCTTTCCCCTTTACCAGCACCTCATGTGCAACCTGGAAGAAAGTATTCAAATCCTTAACTCTCATTTGGATTTGGATGGGAGGCAGGATAAGGGGTGGGAAGGTGATTCTTCTATCCATGGAGGTTCTTTTAGAAAGATTGTCAAAATGAATATAAAAACTTGCATATTTTTATGAAGTAGAAGGATGATGCGACTCTCCTTCCTACTACAACTTCCCACTGAAGTGAGTGAAGAATTGCTAAGTGAGATTGCTAAGGTAGTATGACACTGTCATGCTACCATCAACGTGAACAATCCAGAACACTGAGGTTCTTCCTTCCAACTAAGAGAATTCATGTAATGAAAGTATTTTCCCTCCCGACCAAAATTGTGTCTCTTATTCAATACAGGCCTCTTGATTTAAGCAATTTTCAGCTACTATGTATTACACAAGTATAACAGTTCTCTGAGAGAAAGGAAGATGATCAATACTAGCACAGATTCTAGCACAGTTCTCTTAGAATGCCCCCTTGCTCTAACATACATCTGCTCTTTCTCCTTTAATAAAACTCTCTTGCAGAGAGATTATTGCCCATCTTCTCCATTTTTCTGCACTGTTTATATTTATACATATATATATATTTAATATGAACATCATCTTGAAACAGGCCTCTGCAAAAAAGTAAGAGAATGAAAGGTTGTTTTGGATATAGCAGGATCAAACCAATTGATAATTAAAAACCTCAGGCAGATCAGCAAGTATGTACCCCTTTTATAATGTAACACAAGACAAAATGACTTGATTAGTCACCTAAATTTATCCAGTGACAAATATTTAATTCCTATGATTTAATGAATAGCAAAGGACTATGTCTTTCCTTTCTAAAACAAAGCTAGATAAGAATATACACAAAGTACTTGTTTTCCTCCCGCTGTTTTCATTTAATACCCCTTTCTATGCTAATGAGTAGGACCAGATGTGTAAGTAGCCTAAAATAGACATATAAAGAAATAAATACAGGCTCAACAAATCTCAACTGATATTAAAAACACTGGCTCAGTTTTGCTAAATTCTATAAATTAGAGACAGACATTGTTGACTTTACTTTGATTCAAGTGAGGGTAACAATAAATCTGTGCATGAATATAAAACAGAAAAAAAGAAAAGAAAACCAATACTGGAGGCTGCACAGCTCAACTGGGATAGAATCCACCATCTCAAAGCCATTTATATCCTGGCAGAATTGCATTTAAGGGATTTACTTTGAAGTGTCTCTAGAGAAAGCAGCGATAATTAGGGAGTTTAGCTGTGAAGCTTACAGTATGGTATGTTAACTTTAGAAGAGACAGACGTACATACTGCTTTACAACTGTTTGCTATGAGACTTGCAGTCTTCTTAAAAGTCTTCTCGAGGTAGTGAGCAAATCTCTCATTCTCATTTTCCTTGGAACCCAACTGGAGGAATTCACCTAAAAAAAATGGCACAGATGGGAGTTATTTGTGGGTTTATTGCTTGGGCAAACAAATGTGAAAATAAAAATAGAAAGAGATCTTACCCCGCACCAAATCTTCAATCACCTGAGTTAAAACAGAGATGATAGTAGTATTTCCAATTCGTGCTAAAGCTACAGAAGCTGCTGAGAGGATGAAATCTCCAGCTAGAACAGCCTAAGGAAAAAAAATAAAGTCTTTTCCTGTAAATGTTTACAGAGACAACAGGATCCTCTCTACTTGGCTAGTCTAGTCACATCACAATTTTCCTACATAAAATGCACATTTCCTCATTCTAACAGAGCAAAACAGGAGGTAGCCAAACATTTAAATTAGAACCATTTCTGGATGCCTATCTTACAGTTTAGACATTTGCTTGATAAGCAACATCCTTCCTGTATGCAATAACTATATATGTTTGCCCACTGAGATTCTTTAAACATTCCCACTCTATTATACCATTCTGCTGTGTTTTGTCACACCAGCTCTGAGGTGCCATGACAGGTTTAGTTCTTTCCTTCTTTGAATTTTCCAGGTAGGAGCTTCCTTATAACACTCTACAAACAAAAGCCTCTCTCTCGGTTTGCAAGGCAGTGATAACAGTAAAAGATAACAGTCTGTACTACTTAGCCATTTCAACAAATTCTTAAGCTGACTGAAAGATGCGTTATGTTTACTACTGAAACAGGATAACCTTAGGAGGGCTGTGAACGATATAAAAATTTTCCAGGATGCACAACAGAACTGCATAGGGAAATTAAACTCAGTAAGGAGTGCAGTGCAACCAAACCTCCTCTAATGCTTCCAAAAGTTCAGAATCACCCACTTTGCCCACAAGCCTGGGCACACTGACACACTGCTTCACACCTGCTCTGAACTAAGCCAGAACTGCACTCTCAGCCTATTGGTAGCAATGTGACAAAACCCCAGGCATTCCGGTTCTGCCTGAATTCAAAGGTAAATCTTGTACAGAACGGCAAACTCACCTTCCTCTCTCCCCAGATTTGATTGACTGTCATTTTCCCTCTCCGAGAATTTGCATCATCAATAACATCATCATGAACTAGACTAGCTGTGTGGATCATCTCTGCAATTATGGCCACAGAGCGCTGGCTTGCTTGCATCTCCCTAAAATAGAGAGTCACATAATTAAGTGAATTAGATGTAAGAAATCTCCACATAAAGAAAAAAAAAATTATTTCTGTGAATATCTACTGCAGCTTTTTCATAGTCTGGACCTCATCTTTCAAACCTGGAATTAGGGAAACAAGAGAAAAGCCATATCACATTAGTATAATATGTGCAATGAGATGCTTGCATTAGGCCCATTTTGGTATAACTGGATTAAAGGTACTGCAAAACTCTTCATTTATTGACCCTGCCCCTCTAAATCCAAACTGCCTTAAACAGCACAGCACTGACAATATTCAGTTTCAAGGAGATGGACATCTAGGGAAGGGACAGTAAGAGAATGCCATAGAGTTTTGCAGGAAATAACTCTTTTTAACTTCTTTGTATCTGTGTTGCTCTACCAAAAACAGGTAGCATAACAAAAATCTCCAAAGCTGGCTAAGAACAGTAACTAGTTGAGGAGAAGATCTTCTGATTAGTAGGCACAGAAATCTGTATTTTATATTTGAAAGACATAACTCACGGATTTTTTCTTACAGTGAAGAGACTCTGCAACTTCAGGAGTTCTGCAAAAGCCTGAGGAAACTGCAGTGATACTGCAATCTATAAAACTACAAAAGCTAACTATCTAACACACTTGAAATTCAGCTTTTGGATGATCTAGCACTGATGACTCAACTCTCAGTAGTTCACACCTACTTTTTTTTTTTAATAGGTGAAAAAATAGGTAATGGAAGAACATGGAACAATTATCTAGGGATGAAGATGGTAAAAATGAAGACAAAAGAGCCTTCACAGATCAGATAGAGGACCATCTGTCCTACTGTCCAAATACTACTGCCTTGTTCAATTATCTGTCTTTTTCTGTGTGTATTCTCCTCATTTTTCTACCTTTATTCGGGATTGCATGCAGGATGCCAGGCAGCCGTGCCTTATAGCTGCAAGTTTATCCATGCACACATAGATAAACCCCCAAAACACCACCTTACTTCTGACATCCAGGACCTTACTTCTGGCATACAGATAACAGAAAATCACCCTGTTTCCCAGCAGAACAGAAAAAGAATTAAGAAAAAAAAAATCATTTCATCTTAACTGAAGGAAATTTAAAATCTTCTTGCATTGCCTACAGCTATTAAAATCAGTGATTAACCATAAAATGAAAGAACATCTTGCAGTCTGCTGACATTACACTGTGTTCTGACACCTACCTTTATGCAGAACTCCACATTGCTGTCTGTGGGAGTTCTACATCCTGGAAAAATAGCAAGATGGAGTTCACAGGCTGTGAAATTGTGGCTTTTGAATAACCTGAGAATAAGAGCTGGAAACCTTCACAGTTGTTTTTAGGTAAATTTTACTGTTCACTAATAATTTAGTCAAATGTTAGTTTGGAATAAGTAGTTTTCCAAAAAAAGAAAAAAAATAACTATTGTTACCAAGTAGGAGAACTTACCTTCAAACAACTGTAAAGGTCTCCAGTCTCTTTCATGCACTCCTCTCCTTTTTGGGGGCTCCCTTTTTCATTAAATATGTCAGTAGACTGGACTTCCTGCTGGGAAGTAGCAGTAAATGGCAACACTCACAGACACACCGACATCTTTAATAGTATGAAGACAGCACTACAGACATTTCAAAAGCAAGTTTTGAAAAGTTCTGTCTCATGGTGTGGTTCATCTCTGACAAGTGACTCAAAATGGCATAGGGAGGCTCATATTAATGTGTCTGATATGTTAGGTCAAGTGTGCTAGTTTCACCAGAGGCTTTTCTGGCTATTACTGCTGCAAACTTAGTTTGTATCTTCCCGCCAATGGCAGGGGATTTTGTAATGGAATTATTCTCATAAGATGTCTGTAGAAAGTTGATTTGGAGCATGTCTGTTTTACAGAAAGAAACACGATCACTCCCATCCCCTGACATTTTTAACTCTGCCTCTCCTGCAAAACAAAAACACAAAATAGCAATAGTTCAGGTCAACAAATAAATGGATCCCTAAACATCCAATAAAAGGAAAGGTGCCATTTTTGTGTCATTCTCAGAGTAAAAACACACCGAGATGATATGCATTTATAAAAATATACACATTTGATTTAACTTTCTCTTTTTGCACACACATTATATTCATCTTTATGTCCTTGATCATTTATATATATGATCATTTCACTATGACTCCCTGCATGATCCCATGACAAGCTTTATAGACCCATTATACCCTGGGGTTTTCACATAACAGAAGTCATTTCATACACAGAGAACAAGACTAAGGATGATCTTACAGGTAAAAAACACAAGCAAACAACAAGAACTAAAAACAAACCCTCAAGCTCCCCTCCAATTATCCATCTTCAAAGAGGGAAAAAAACCTCAAATAACAGAAATAGTATTTACAGTTTGAAATAAAGAGTTTTGCACTGTGTTTGCCAGTAACAAAATATTGCTAACATAAAGATAGGAAACCTGCAAAAGAACTTGCAAGTCGCAAAAAAAAGAACATTTCAGAAGTATGGCCTCTGATGCAGAAGGGTATTGCATGCAACTAAAGCAAACACAGAGAAGGAAAGTGCTAAAAGAGCTACAGCTTGTGGAACTGCTGAAATGCCCTGTGCAATACAGGCACCCCCAACAGCTGTGGTCGGGCATGGAGGCAGGGGAGGAGGGCTGATGTCATTAGGAGGTCCTTGTATCCCTTCAGAAAATATTTTTCTACTTCAGAAAATAATATTCTTCAGTACAGAATATACTGAACAGTATATTCTACTATTATATTCTAATTACTACTTTTGCCATTTGGAGAGATTTATTTCCCTCCCCCGTCCTTCTATACTTGTACTTTTGTATTCACTGTTTTCTCTATTGGAATGTTTCTATATATCTTCAGCTTTATTTTCTCTCAGTTTCTCTCTCAAAATTTGGTTGCAGAAATAGAAATACCTATTCAAAAACATCTCCTGAGAGTACAACCTATACAGAAAGAAAGGTCTAGCCATGCTTAGTGATAATACTGTGAAATCTGCCCACAGGCATTGTGTGAAGAAACGACAGAGGATGTGTGAAACAGAGGATTTGCATGATCTCAGCTTAAACTCTTTACAACAATTTTCACCCTCAAAAAAAAATAAACTACTGTCATTATACAAAAAAACACGGTAAAAGCGACCTAAGAACTGAGAGTTGGAACTTCTGGCACTTGGATTATAAAGGGAAAGGAAAAAAAGCAAAACAAAAAGCAGCCAAAAAAGCCCTCCAAAACAAAACAAACAATTCATATTAACACAAAGCAATTTGGATGCTTCAGGTGGTTATCTTCTGATAACTTTAAAAATTCATTATCACCTACAGAACTGTCACCTCTCCTGCAGTGACCACAAAAAAAAGTGACCTTATGCAAGAAAAAAAAAAGACAGCTAATCTACTGAGGGCATCTACCTTCCTCAAATCAAAACAATCAAGGTCCCCAGCAAGCATCGTTATCTGAGGGTAGACCTCATTCCCTCTTAAAGGGTCTCAAAAACTGTGATAGTGCTAGAGCTCTGCAAAGGCAAAGGGGTCTCTGTAGACTGCCTCATAGATCACAGAATCACAGGATGGCTGAGGTTGGAAGGCCCCTCTAGATGTCATCTAGTCCAACCCCCCCAGCCAACTCAAGTAAGGACACCTAGAGCACGTGGCACAGGGAAGGACCTAGATCATGACCCATGAACCTTGTAAAACTGCATCCCCTAAGAGCCAAACAAGGGAACAAGGGAGAATGTCACCTTTTCTACTACTGTATTCATATGCACACAGACAGAATCAAGCTGGATCCAGAAAGTTATATGAGATTTGGAAAAAGCAGCAAGAATAAACTCCAGAGGCAGAAAGAAAATTGCTAGGGATGGAATGCACAGGAAATTGGCTCACCCCAGTGATCTGCAACTGATATCCACCTATGATACAAAACACTAGAACACAGATTTTCAGCCCAGTATCTTTGATGCAAATGGGTAGAAAGGAAAGTTTCCAAGAAATTCAAGTTTTAGAAAAGAATCAATATTACCTGACAAAAAGATGCTTTAAGGGAAATGAAAGAGGAAAAGCACCTCAAAAAAAGTAAGTAGAAGCATAACGGAAAGCAAGATTTGTTTTAGTCTGTATTATCAAATAGCAGAGTTACAAATACTGTGTTTCCATCTCTGTCTGTACAGTCTTACCCACAAAGAGTAAAAGTTTCACATTTGTGAAAGAAACAACAACACTGCAGGAAGCAGCAATAATGAAATCAATAGCAACATGACCCTGAAGTACACACACTTCCTACACATTACATAATGATTAACAGCTTAAAGCTCAGAAGCTGGTGTAACACACAACCTGCACCAAGAACCTCACATGCATTTTTTTTCCCTTTTGACTTTGAAACTGGATCAACTCACTGTAAGTGGACATTCAAAATAAGACAAATTATTCTTAGGCCTCCCCAACCCTGATATGTTGTCTGTCATGTATGTATGTCACCATGCATGAACCAAAAGCAGCGGTACTCTGAGGGCTTGCATAAACTTTCATGAATTTTGATAAAATCACAAACTTAAATGGGATGAAGCAAAGAAGAGGAACGTAAATATCCTATGATTTCATGCTCCTTTGTTTAAACATTTCTGTTCTTCCTACTGAGAATTTCAACCTAAAAACAACATGAGAGAAATGGTGACTCAGCTTGCTCCTGTACAAGGAGCATTCAGATTAAGGAAGAGGCTTTTAAACATCAAACATAGTTCAGAGGTGCATACAAAATCTGCAAGAGGAGTCAAATGGCACTAGTGTCTAACTCAAGAGCACTTGTGCTAAGAGTAGACTATCAAGCAACAAACACTTGCCCTTAAGCACATGCAGCACTTTAGCTCAGATATCTCATTTTCTCACATAGAGCAGGGCTCAAAAGTGGTCCCAAGGGATTCACATTAGAGAATATGGCTGGGAATGTGTTTTACAAGTAAGCAAGTACATATGCCAAAAGGTGCCAGAAATGTCTTGAACAAGTAAAGGCAAAAACACGAAAGAAATGAAGAAACTTTTGCATAGGTATATTAGAAAGCTGCAGGACTAATTCAGTTCTTCTTATGTCTATTCTTCTTACGTCTAGTCACTGATTACCCTGCCCAGTGTACACTTCCTTACCAGCCTCCTTGGTACTGCATATACACTACAAAATCTTGTTTGTAATTTTGTCATGCTGCAGATTAGAATAAGACAAATCATCTTCCATTATTCTCAATGGGAGGATATTCTGAAACCTCACTGCCTCATTTAGTAAATGTCTCTTGAATTTTTATGCTAAGTCTATGACTTATCAACATTGCTCTTTATCCTAAATAGCTCTTTCCCTACTATTCCTGATGGATTTGTAGAGCACAGTTATTTACTTCCATAGCCTTCATTTTGCAATGCTTGAAGAGCCAAGCTCTCTCAGACTGTATCTAAGACAAGTCCTCCATTACCCCTGGTTATCCTTGCAATCCCTCCTGAAAGACACCCAGAGCCTTTTTTTATTTTGAACATAAGTATCGATGCTGCAGATGATTTCACAAAAGACACGTATTGCTTCCTTAGCTCAACTGGATGTGCTGTGAATGATGAGTGCTAGGATCATGGATTTTTATAGACATGCTGGCTGTACATCACACTGGGGGTTATGCCCTAGTGCAACACTGAGAAGCATCAAAGCACAAGCAGATATTTTTACTTCATTGTGCTACTCAACCTTTTTTTTTTTTTTTCTCAGAATGCTTCTTTTCTTCCCATCCCTGGACGGCCTAATCATTCTCTGAATTAAGAGTAGTTTTGTCATCAAGTGCCGTCACTGCAATCCTGTTTCTTCTGCCAAAGACACTCACAAATATATTAAGCCCTTTGTCACAGCACTCATTTGCTTGAGTAATTCTAAATTATCTTGTTCCTGTGTTACCTCTTAAGATAATGCCAATGAAAAGTACTGAAGAGAGAGCAGTATGAAGATCATCAAACCTGGATAACTTTTCTTATGACAAGAGGATCCAGCACACAGAGAGCATAACACCTGCCAGCTAGGTTCTTCTTTCTCCCCAGGAATTATATTCCCATGGTGGGATAGTGGAGGACACTGCTGTACTAGCAGAGGTACCACATCAAGCAGCAACGCTCTAATGTAAAGATCAAGCAAGGCGCTAACCTACTAGTAAGGAAAAAACTGTTGCAAGAGCTAGGAAGAATATCTTAAGATTAGTAAAATGGTCTAGAAATATTCCTGACAAGGAATCAAACTATTTAAAATTGAAATTTTATATCAGAGGAGATTGGAAGTATAGTTAGAATACAGGGAACATTCCAGCCAACATCCTTCCTCAAAATACAAACATAACAACTGACAGGAATGTGTTGAAAGAATAATTTGCAATCAAGCAGAGCGAAGAGCGACGGAGAGTACAAGGCAAGCATGATGCTTCTCCTCTGCCTTCAGAGGTCATGTAACTTGAAGAACATGAAGACTACATCACCTTTAAGCTTAAAATGTTATACTAAGATTTTAACTGATCCTAGAAGGGAAAATACCTCTTTGCTCTATGTCTCAGAGCATTTTATACAATTGTACAACTTGCTTAGTAGCTTTTCTGTGTAATTACAAGAATAAATGAGAGCCTCTTGTCTCTTAGCTGCAACAAGAGATTAATAGCTATAGGAATGGTTACAGATAAAAAGAATACTTTTAGTTAATATATCTTGAGGCATATGATAAGACTGTAAAAAAGCATTTACACAAGAGGTTATAATTGACTGACACCCTTACAACTATAAGAATTTGCTAACATTATTCATTAGTAACAACTGCTATACAATCCATTATTTTACTGTATGTATCAAAACTAGTAATTCCTTTCACACTGCTAACTACTAAAATACAGTCTCATACTGGAATTTAAAATCAGGTTTTGATGCAGTGCTTTTTATTTTCATAACGTTAGTAGACATTTTGGGGGAACGTGGGAATGATTAAGCTGAAAGACAGGTGTACGTCCACATACTTAAGGGTGACAGACTCACCTGGAATTATTATGATGAATGTTGCAAGCTCTTGCCATTAGCACCACAATCATCGGTCGAAAGGCCTTTCCTTTCCCGTCAAAGTAATATTCACACATTTCCCTAAGTTCTGCTGTAGATACAAGTAATTCCTGAGGAAAAAAAAAAAAAAGAAAGAAAAAAGGAAAAGAATGTATCAGCACTGAAGTTCCAAAGCCAATCTGTTGGTGTGAGCAAACAGTATGCATGCATACACAGTATGCACGTTCCTGCCTTTATCCCTTCCACTTAATACAAGCTGCAGTTATTTTTAAGATAATTTTTCCGTGGTAATTGGAGATACAAATGAACATTCCACCTATGTAAATCAAGAAAACAAAAATGAATTATGGTTCTGTAAGGTATAATGATGTCCTTGCTTAGGTTTCAGATAGCCGTTTCTGTACATTAAGAATATTCCTTCAACAACTATCTTCCTAAGCTGTGGTTGCTTTTAATGTCTGAATCTTTACAATATTCCAGAAGAGTCATCAAAATCCCTTACCTTTTTAATATCTTCATAGAGATTTTTCAAGTCTTTTCTACCGAGCTGAAAAGGGTCTTGATATTTTTCATCACTAATCGTCTTACTGCAGCTGCACATTTGTGATATACTTGTATGATGACACCTGGCAACAGTGTTTTTTTCAAAAGAATAACATAGTTAAAAGCCAGCTTTTCCCCAACCTCTAAACAGAAACATTTCTAAGTACTTCCCTCTCTCCGCTCACGTTAAAATTTAAACAAAAGGCTAAAAATTGAACAGAAGGCATCAGAACATTTTTTCAGCCTGCTAATGAGGAACAAAGACAGCACAGTTACATGCCAATGGCTGTACATTCTAGGAGGTGGCAGAGTGCCGCATTTGGAAAGCAATTAAGAACCTTTCCAACACGCTTAATAGATCACTATTATTCTAAGAAATAAAAAACTCTACATTGCTTTCAGTGTATCCCTTCGGCATACACTCTTTATGGGATACATTTGCTGGTGAGGTCTTCCTCTTCCTGTAACAGACTGATTTTGTTTTCCCTCCACTCTTTTCCCTCTCCTATATTCTGCTGGGAAAATATTTCTGACTTGGATTTTAAAATTCTCCTTTACATAGCCTGGTGCTTTTCACAGCCTTACCAAAATTAAATCAATACTTTCAAGTAACATAAAGATGCTTTCCTAGGTCCACAATAAAGGGTGAACACTTCAACTGAATGCCTCAGGATTCAAAAGGCCTAAAACTATTTTTCTGAGGTTCCATGGAGTTGAAATTTGTGACTCATGCCTCCTGTCTTAAAAGGAACTTTTCAGGTCTTTTTTGAAGAGTTCTTGTTTTTTCTCAGTGCTTTCCAGCATACAAGTATTTAAGGTTCAATGGCAAAAGAAGAGTCTGTCCAGAAATATTCAAGTATGTATTAAAGCAAACAATCTATTTGCAGTATCAGATTACAACTCAAAGCTTTAACAAATGCACTTCACCCAATAATTTGGTCTTTTCCCACTACACTGCAATGTAGATTTCCAACTTACCGCCAAAGTACACTACATAGTTTTGGAAACGACAAAACTGTACTTCTTTGGAGGAAGTGGCACATCTGTAAAAAGGAAATACAGGATTAATTTAAAATTAAGATCTTTGAACTTGAAATATAAAACATTTGATTATAAAAATAAATGTATGTCCACTAAATACTGCTGCAGCTCCCCCTTTAAACAATCCAGCAGCAAAGGGAACCTTATAATCTCCTTTCATACATGTGATGTAACTGCCACCATGCACATTAGCTTCTAACTTAATCTGACTCTTCTGTTCAGGAATGTTGAACTTTGTCTCCATGCTGGAAGAGCCAGGAA
The DNA here is from genome assembly GCA_003342815.1 of Eudromia elegans. Classification (NCBI taxonomy): domain Eukaryota; kingdom Metazoa; phylum Chordata; class Aves; order Tinamiformes; family Tinamidae; genus Eudromia; species Eudromia elegans. The sequence continues at coordinate 2,035,202 of PTEX01000137.1, forward strand.
GGCATATCAGTTAACTTCCAGGGGCACCACTAACAAAATCTTGCTTATATGAAGCTATGGCAGATACATATGGAAGGTAGTTTCTTTCCAAATGTTTCCCATCTGCAGATAAACCTAGAGAGCACCAGCCAAGGCACAGAGAGCAGTGTAAGCACTGATTCTGTAAACCACCACACCAATTACAGAACATGCTCTTATCTTCCCTGAAGCAATTTTAATTCAGCTCGTTTTGTATTACAATTTACACTCACGCTTCTTCCCTGCCAGTTGTCAAGAACTTAGCTGCCTAAGCCAGCAATCTCTCCAAGGATCTTTCCTCGGAGATGGAGCCCGGGAGCCTGGGGGAAGACTTGGGCAAGGTACACGATGCCAGCAGAGATAGGCTGGGAACGGAAACAACCGCCTGTGCTCTGCGTGCGGCCAGGAACACGCCCGGCCCTGCTGCTCTGAGGGCTCCCCGGCTCGGCCTGCACACGGATCACGCAGTCGCGGGTTCACCCAGCCCACCGGGCTGAGGCACTCCTAAAACCTGCAGAGCGTCTTAGAAAACATAAAAAAAACGCAGAAGAGTTGCCTGAATGTGTTCCTCGTGTCTGCCAGTCTGCTCGGATGTGGTTTGAACCCTCTCCCTCCCTCCCTGCACGCAGGGAGTAACACTCAAGAGCATGGCCTCCAGGGCACGCTCCGTGTTGAGGGCAGGCAGGGAAGCACTGCAATAAACCCCGCGTTATTACAGACTCACAGCTCACTGCTGAGCGACCTCGGAGTCCAACAGGCAGAGGTGCCAGCACCGCGCCCAGGCCCCTTCCGAGTCCTTCCCGTGCCCTAGCTCCTTAGGGCTTTCTGTGTGACAAGGCCTCAGCTCCTCCTGCCCGTCCTTGGGCGAGGACACGCGCGGCCGCCCTCCTCAGCACTGCGCTCTCACCTCGCGGCGCTGGACGCAGCAAAGGCAGCACGTTCCAGCACGAGTGCCGACCTTGGCCCCGCCGGGAAGGCGCTTGGGAACGAGGGGGCAGGACCCCTCCAAAACCAGCAGAGCTTTGGCCAGAACATACCCAGAGCTACACCCAGAATACAGACGACATCATGCCCAGGTTCCTGCCTGGGGAAGAGCCCGGGAGCTCCTCCACCCCTGCCCTAAGGCGGGTGGGCAGCAACGGCCACAGGAACGGGTAGTTATGGCCCGCCCGGCCGCGCTGCCCCCTCAGCGCGGCCAAGGCCGCCGCGGCCCCGCTGCCCGCCGATACCGACGGGCCTCTCCAGAGCCCAGCGCGTTTCCCCTTCAGCCAGAACCCCCAAGCACGGGGCCGCAGGGCCGCGGCGCGGAGCCGCACCGCGCTCCCGCCCCATTCATCGCCCGTGACCTCCAGGCGCCCGCGGCCGCCGCGCCGCACTCACCGCGGCGCTGGGCCCCGGCGGCGGGCGGCCGC
>PTEX01000137.1:2036884-2114948 GCA_003342815.1 Eudromia elegans
GGCAGCGCCCGCTTCCCGCCCCGCCATGTGGGGGCGCGGCCTGGCCTGGGCGCTCGCCTGGCTCGTGTGGGCGGCCCGGGGCGCGCGCGGCTCCCGGGGCTTCGGCACTGCCCCGCTCGGCACCAACGAGTCGCTGCTGGTCTGCGGCCCGCGGCCAGGGCAGCGGGGAGCCGCCGCGCTGGGCGCCTGGCGGCCGGGCACGGAGAGCCTGCTCGGTGCGCGCCGCGGGGGAACCATGGGCTGGGCTCGTGTGATGAGAGAGAGAGAGCCGGGGCTGCCGCGCCGCCTCTAGAGCTGCGGCCGGGCTGCGCCCGAAGGGAGAGCCCCGCGCCGGCAGCGCGGCCGGCCCCGGCCTGCGGGAGCGCCCGCGGGGCCCTCCCGGGTGCTGGAGTCGCTCACGAGCCTGGAGAAACGGGGGGAAATGGAGCAACCTGCGGCTGCCGCCCGAAGCGGGGGTGTCCTTTAGGGTGTTGGGAAGTGTTGGTAACAGCCGCGAGAGATGTAATTGCCACTGGGGTTAATAATAATATAAGATTATTATCAGCAAAAGTCCGTGAAGATGCCAAAGCAAATACTGTTAGTCTGATGTTTGAAACAGTATTTGTTCTCTCTACTCACGGATGAGGGTGTAGAGTACTTGTGAAGGAAGGATGGAGTGAATCATTTGTGTGGGGAGGTTATTCTACAGCAACGGAACATACCCGGGCTCAGTCTTCACCTCGGGGAGGACTCGAGGCTGTGTTTTACCCTGCGCAGTGATCGCCGCCGCAGAGGGAGGTGTCGGAGCCCCAGTTACCAGCACACAGTGTGACCTCCTGTGTGCTCGGTGTGTTCTGCTGTGAGCCAAGCTGAGCTCGGCTGCTCTGTCCAAAGGAAGCGCCCCCGGGGGCTCCCTATGCAACGGGTGCTGCCCTGGGTCTGTTCTCGCTAGCCCGAACTAATCCTAGATACGTTTTAGCACTCAAAACTGGCCCGAACAATCTATTTCTTTAACTGCAGGATTCAGCCCTTTAAATAATCCTAAATAGACTGAAATGTTGAATGTATTTAGGTTAAAAGTTAGATTTGCTTTTCATGTGAGGCTACTGCGTCATGTGGTAGTAAAGAATGGTGGATTTTGTTGTTTCTGAAGTATTTTGGTTGGCTTCAGGGAGAAACATATAAAAAATAATATGGCTAATTCTTATTTTTTAAACATTTCTTAACTTTTTTCTTGTTTTTTTTTGTTGTTTACAGATCCTTTTCCAATTGATCCTATTCAGGAAAATTATGTCCGTAATGTGGGAAACTGCATTTTTTCAGTTGCTTATCCTACACCTTTTAAATCTAGAGTTCTTCTTGTAGCTGTTTCCAAGGTTGGCTGTTATTTTTTGTTCCGTTGCTTTTGACAGGGATTGTTAATACGTCTTTTAATTGTCCATACAAGTACTGAAATATTTCTTTATCATATACTTTTTATTGTTAGCTTCATGAGAATAACACAGCCCTGGGACAGGTTATGTAGAGAGCCTGCAAAGTCTCCGTCTCAGGAAATATTCACAATCTGCCTCGATGCAGTCCTGTGCAACGTGTTCTGGGTGTCTGTGCCTGAGCAGAGGGTTGGACTAGGTGATCTCCCGAGGTCCCTTCCAACCTTAACCATTCTGTGATTCTGTAATATAAACTTTAAACATATAGAACGTTTAAAATATTATTCATCCTCTGCACCCTCATTGTGACATGTCTCTTAATAAAGAAAACCATTTAATAGAAAAAATAATTTAATGGAAAAAATATTCGTTGCCATTAAAATTTTGGTCTTTTTTTACTTTTTTTTTTTTCTTTCTTCTTTAGGATGTTATTGAAAATATTTTGGATCTTGACATATCTGTCACAGAAAAAACTGATTTTCTTCAACTGGTCAGTGGTGAGAAATTGACACTTGGGTCTGTTCCTTTGGCCCACAGATACGGAGGTCATCAGGTAACCCCAACATTTTTCTGTGTGAAATAATATAATACATAGAACTTTCCATGTGAATTATACTCCAATAATCTATAAGTATATGAATGGTTATGAACATTTAGATTGGAAATTTCCCTTTCAGTAAGGGGCTGCATGTAGATGGAGGAGAACTGACATGCAGATTCTTTCATATCTATTTTCTCTGCTCTGTTAGTGCCAGAAGTAAATTATCTTTATCTTGGCTTAGCTGCAGAGTCTACTTAGCACCCTTGCTGTCCAGCAAGCTCTCATCTGCAGTAATCCTGGTTATTTAGAGTTAAATTTATTTGAAATGGCCATGAATGTTCACAGTAGAAGAGTGGTAGAATTTGATGTGTGTTTTGTAGCTGTACTCAAGTAGCTAGAAGGTAGAGAAAAAAAAAGGAGTTCCCTGCATTTTTCTTTTTTTCATGCTTTTCTGCTTCATTATTTCTGTGAGTTGGAAGGCCAGTTGCTGAGGGATCAAAATCTTATTGCCTGCCTGAGCATATGTATTTTAGCATTGTTCAGGTTTGTAGCATTGTTTGTACTGTATGTGTTAGAGCATAACTGCGTAAGTGATGGTGAGAAGAAATGATTTGATTTTCATTTCTGTCAGTTTGGTATCTGGGCAGGTCAGCTGGGTGATGGAAGAGCCCACTTGATTGGCGTGTATACAAACAGGTGCGATATAGTTTAAAATGATGGATTTTCTTCTCTATCCTATTTAGTTGATTCCTGATACCATGCAGGTTTCGTGTATGAATGATAACTGTATTTTTGCAGGCATGGTGAGAGGTGGGAATTACAATTAAAGGGTTCAGGAAAGACCCCATACTCCAGGTAAACTGCAGTTAATTCATAAATACCATAATTAGATGATTTCATTTTAAATTTGTCGTGGTTTTATGATCTATTCCTTATTCTCTGTCCTCCATAGGAATGGTGATGGAAGAGCAGTGCTTCGCTCTTCTGTGCGAGAATTTTTGTGCAGTGAAGCTATGTACTATCTTGGAATTCCTACAAGCAGAGCTGCTAGGTATTTTTCTTTTCTTATTCATAGCATCCTTATTTTCAGGTAATTTTGTGACTAAGTTTAACTGAGCATCAGCAAAGAAGGGCAGTTGATTTCTTGAAAGATAGATATTTCTTTTCAAACATATGCAACAAAACATCAAATATATCCCTATTTTATTTGCATGTTTTTATAAATAGATGAATATCTCCTTTTTATTTTATTTCTTTTTAAATATTTTTTTAGATTTTTATATAACACTTTCCAGTAATAATAAACTCTAGCAAGTGTTTTATGCATTTGTATCTGTGGTACAGTTTAAAATACTACTTTATTTAAGTCCTATAAGCACTGTATTGTGTAATGTCTGTATATTGTGGTGAATGGCTGTTTTTCACTGATAAGACTGTCTTAACTGAATGACCTTAATCAGTAATCTAGTTGATTTTGTAAAGAAAATAAAAAGTGGAAATTGGTTTATTTACATCTGACACTAAGTCCCCGCTCCAGCTTGTATATGGTGCTTCAGTTAGTTTCTTCTCTTTAAAGAACATATTTTTGCTCTGTTTCTTGATGAAAACCTTGCAAAAACAGGAGGACTAGATTCCTGATTTGTAAATAATACTAATACCTCTAGTGTACAGGGATAATGAATGAGTCTGTGAGTATATTTTATATGGTTTATGAATAAATGTATTAATAATACATTTAAGTTAAGCATTTAGATGAAGAATCAGGTCAAGTGGGCAGAAGTGCAAAGCGATTCTTTTTGTATTGTAGTCACATATTGACAATTCTTATTCTTTCCATTTAGTTGCTTACGGAAAGTTATCAGCCAGTTAAAGTAGATATTAGCATCGGAGATTGTAACAAATGTAGGTAATTGTTCTCGAATCCTAATTCAGACAAGTGTCCTTCTGATTATTCTTTTTCCAGATTAAAAGGAAAAGGAATAGAAATTCCTTTAAATTTTTCAAAAAATCATTTAGGATTAATTCCGCTTGAATCAAGGAAGACTAAAGCACTTTTTGAATATTTTCTTAGAATTAAGTAAATCAAAATTTTCAGCTTACTGTGTTTAAAATTTACATTTTATTTTGTGTTCCAAGACAGTTCATGTTTGTTCTGCAGACTTAGAAAAACCTAAATGTTGTACAGAAAAAAAGAAAAATATTAAGCTGCCAAATGCCTAGGTGTCTTTATTTGCAGAACACCGAAGTGTCTAGCATTATTTTTTACACATTTTCTCTGTTGGAGAGCAGTGCTTGTAAGTGGCATTTTGGATGGTCTGTTCACTGACATCACCTTGGGACCTTATTGGTACAAAGTTGTAAATCTGTCTCAATCTCAGCGGGAAAGCATCTGGCAAAGTTAAGTCCTTTTCTCACTGTCATCTCAACAAATTTTTCAGCACAAAAATAATGCAAAATGCTTCCTAAACTGTGCACAAATTCTACAGAGTACAGAGTGTGCCTTAGTTCTGCTGGCAAATTGGTTCGGTGTCTGGCACTCTTGTCTGTGCTGCACCAGTTTTCCAGACTGCTTGTAAGGCTTAATTTGGAAAAACCCCAGCTGATGCCCATATTCTTCCCAATGGGGAGCCATTATACGGAGGCTGGTGAGATGCATTTAGAGAGTTCTTGTCGAGTTTTAGCACAGGCATGGGGAAGAGCCTCATGTCTTATCCCTGAGCACCCAGCAGGCTGGTTTGCTCCATTAAATTCAAGTACTGAGCTCCCAGTAGGGTGCTACAGCTTAGGACTGCCAGATAAAGAACATTACTTCATACAGTACCATTTTAGTCATATATTGGGGCTTCCCAGTTAGCCGCATTATGCAACAAGTCAAAAAAGTGAGTTTTCAAAGTTACATGTAGGGAGCTTGAGAAAGTAAAGGTTAGCCCTTAAACTAGAGCCGGGGTAGAAGAGGTGTTATCTGTCCATCCCTCTCTGAATGCTCTTCCACCTTCTCTGACTTAGAAGTGACTTCAGTGCTCCATTCCTTGTGGTTGTGTGTACAGCTGGGTTGCTGCTGCCTTCTCTCCAGTGATGGTGCTGGCTGCATGGGCTGTCTGAAAACTCCTTGTAGAGTGAGAACATGTATTTATGTGGCTGCTCAGTTGATTTGGCTAGCTCTTCAGAGTTACTTGTCCATCAGCTTGTATTAATAAGTAAGCAAATGTTGTTGCCTCCATGGATTTTCTGTCAGTAATAAGAGGAATTTTGAGCAGTCTACAGGAATTTTATAGAGATCCTGCAAAATTTTACATAATCAAAAATGAACAACCCTTTTGGTAGGTGTCTGTTCAAAATGATCAAATTTAATAGCATTCTGCTGACCACTCCCCTCCCCTAGTGCTCTGGTGCACACACTATTTTTGTTAGTAAACAGAGTTTGTTCCTTGCTTTTGAAAATGCTGTTTTTCTTAAAAGTTTCTTAAAAGTTCTTAAAAGTTTAGGGTTTTCTTCTTCCATCTCGTTTATGTCAGCACTCTTATACTTACTGTTATAGACACACTGAAAGTACATGATTATTCCCTAAAGAATCTTCTCTAGATTTTTTTTTTTCCTAATATTGCTTGTATTGATACAGCTCCAGTAGTGGCAGCACCACAGAAGGTGTAGACAGACAGTCCTGTAGCCCTTGGCACTTTATCCGATATGCTTCAAATGTTTGCAAAGCAATGCTTTTAATATTTCCTTTCCTAGATTTATTTTTCCTCATCCCTTTGGAACAAGTCACTGCCTGTTCCTTGCAGTTAACAGAGCACATTGAGTTTGGATGTCTGCTGGATGGGTTCTGAAATAGTAGAGTAGAAGAATAATTTAGTTTTGAGCCTTCAGTTACTATGGCCACTAATCTCACAGTATAAGAATTAGAATGAACAGTTCCTTAAAATATATTTTCATATACTTAATGCATTTATGTATGCATATAAATAAGTGAAATGTGTAAAAACGTAATCTGATGTGCTCTGAAAATATAGTACTGGGGAGTTGTTTTAACTCTATAGGATTACTTTAGTCATATTTATGAATGGAGTATTAGGTTGACCTCTTGTCCTTTCCTATGTACTTTCAAAGAAAGTTTGATTCTGTCTTCTGTACAGAAATCTTTAACTCTCTACCTTTAGCTAGCTGCATTTTCAGTAGTGTACCACTTAGGAATTTTTGAATGGAAAGATAATTTTAAGTTATCAGCAAGCAAATATAAGGTTTATACAAAACACTGCTACACTTTGCTTATTGTGAGGACTGTGAGGAGACCTTTGCGAAAGATAGCAGTAAGCATTACTTCTGCTAGATTGTTACTGTAATCTCAGTTGCTTTGGGGAGCAAACATTTCCTGCACATTAAGCTTGTACAAAAATGATGCTCTTGAGTGGCTGGCTAGGATTGATTACTTTTTTTTTTTTTTCTCCATGGTGAGGAAAAAAAATTATATGGCTTATTCTAAAGCACTTCACAATTTACACTCATTTTAGAAAATATATATAGTCTTCTGAGCACTCACAAATTTCAACATTTGGACAAACAGGAAAATTTACGAGATGTGTAAAATTTTGAGGTAACTGAAAAGGAGTTTGTTTTAGAATTAAAGTGAAGAAGAAAGGAAAAAATAAAGTGCATCATCATAGAATCATAGAATCATAGAATGGCTAGGGTTGGAAGGGACCTGTAGAGGTCATCTAGTCCAACCGAGGAAAGGCTGAGAGAGCTGGGCCTGTTCAGCCTGGAGAAGAGAAGACTGAGAGGGGATCTGATCAATGTATATAAATATCTCAAGACAGGGAGTGAGGAGGAGGGGGCTGGCCTCTTCTCAGTGGTGGCCAGTGATAGAACTAGGGGAAACGGCCAAAAATTGAGGCACCAAAAGTTCCACAGGAACTTGAGGAAGAATTTCTTAACGGTGAGGGTGACAGAGCACTGGAACAGGCTGCCCAGAGAGGTGGTGGAGTCTCCTTCTCTGGAGATCTTCCAAACCCGCCTGGACTTCACCCTGTGCCACATGCATAGTTATGCCTTTTGTGTGTGTATGTGATGATACTATTTGCAGAGTCCCTGATTACTAAGGATGGCAGATCAGTCCATGAAGTTAAGGAAAAAACAGTTTTTGGTCACATAATAGGGCAATCTATAGTCTGATGCAACAGTTCGGTTTCTAATTTTGCTGTTGTCCTCAAAGGACTTGTGACTTATTTATGTTACCATCATACAAATTGGTGATAAAGATTCCAAACTGAATACAGTAGTTTTTGAATGCAACCCCCTCTCTAAGAACAATGTAGGCAATGGAAATTAGACAACATTGTCTAAGTACAAAAGAAATGCATCTTTCTAATGAAGGATAATGAAACTTGGTAAAGCTCAGCTTACTATTTGCCTGTCATTTGTGAAGACAAAATTTCTTTTAAGAAATAAGCATAAAATTATATAAAATATGACTTGGGCTTCAATGTAAATTCTTTTTGCCAAGATAATTTTTTTATAGATTTCATTTCTTGTTTCATGCAGCTTAGTTGTAAGTGACGATGACGTGTGGAGAGACCAGTTTTACAATGGAAATGTTAAGAAAGAAAGAGGTAATGAACATATATGGAAATAATATATTGCAACACTAACTTAATTTTCCATTGCAAAAATTATTTTAATGTGTCTCATATATATGTAATAAAACGTATGTAGTAGATCTCAGTTATTTAGGTACAAAACCTCCCTGAGAAAATCAGCCTTAAATATTGCTTAACATAAAGAAATGAAGCAAACTGTTGTCATCATGGTATATCTGTTACAAGGTTATAATTTTTATCTTCAAATATCATTACAAACATTACTTTGGAAAATGGGTAAAAGAGATGATTTGTGTTGGTTGTCTCTTTGTTGCTAGAATCTTGATGGCATTCTGATATTATTGCAGTACTGGAATTTTGCTTTTGTTTGCTGATACAGTGCAACCTATAAAACATATGAAGATTTGGAGCAGTAAAAAAATTACCAGTTTCGTTCCAGAAAATTTAACTTCATCGTTGTATATGTAGAAATGTTATACATACGCATCTGTCATATGTTGAGCATACATATAAATTAAATGTGAATATGTAAATTATATGTCTATATAAATAGCATATAATTGCTTTCATTATGGAATTATTTAAATTTTCAGAAACTCTGTTTACATTTAAACATATGTGCTTATATTTAAGGTGCCATACTTCTGCGCCTTGCCAAGTCATGGTTTCGTATAGGATCCTTAGAAATCTTAGCTCATTCTGGGGAACTGGATTTACAAAGGTTTGAATTTAATCATCTTAGTAATTCTGTTAATTTTAATAGACAAATATATATTAGAATGTATTAGAAGCCTTTATAACTACAGTAGTTTTGGTAACTAACCACTCTGTTCAGGATGTTTTTTGTTTAACAGGAAATTGTAAATACATAGAATAAGCCTCTAATTTTTTTTTTTCACTTTAACCTGTAAAACAAAATTAACAGAAATAGGAAATAAACCAGTAGCTTAAGCATGTTGTGTGAAGTATAGCTTCCAAGACATGCAGAATTAGAAAAGTGTATTGTATGATCAGTTACTGTGCAATTTTAAACCTCTCAGCAATACAGTATTAATTTGGTAATGGGAGAACTGTGTTATTGTATTTCAAGCAATTGGTATGACAAGTTTTTAGCTGTAATGTAAATAATCTAAAGCAGTGGGATGTATTGGCTGTTCCTCCATAGGGTCTGTGTACTGACTTACTTGTGAAAGAAATTATTTTGGGGTGCTTAGAAAAGGAGAAAAAAAGAGAAGTAGCAGCAGTTGCACATGAGAGTAACTGGCCGTTCCAGATAACTTCCTGCGTGAACGTGCACTGTGTTCCTTTCCTTTTGTTTTGAAATCTTGCAACGGATTTTTATTGTAAAACCGAAAGACTCAATTAAGGAACTGGATTTAAGACACATCTGTACTTGTTTTTGGCTGAAGGATTTGTGACTTTGTGGATTTAAAGAGTGCGTACAGATCCCTTTGGCCCGTGAACTGTAGATGACTCCCTCCTGCCTGCTTTGGAGGGCATCCCTAGAAAGAGTGGCCAGAAGCAGCCAAGACCCTTGTGTCTGCACCTTCTCTTCAGAGATTTCTTCTCCAAGTGGATACTCTGGCGCAACCAGCTAAAATTCAGTGGCAGTAGGTTGCATATGCCTTGGAAGGGTCAGGTTGCTAGATGCTCCAATAAAATTGTCACAGTTAAGTGGAATTTGGGCATTTGCTTTGTCAACCTGATTAGAAAGTAACCTCTAGATATTTGTGTGCGTTACCTTGCAACACTAGCTGAGATTGAGCCCAGCCGCAGGTCCAGGCCTGGCCCAGCTCTCTTGCCCCGTGTTGAGGTGGTGCTTGCGGCTCCTCTGGCCAGCGGGGCACATGTGAGAGCTTTTGAACGTAGTGAATTTCATAGCCACTGCTTTAAATGTGTAAATGTGAGCAGTCACTGCAGTTGTTAAGCATGGATCCCAATTTCCCAAGCCTGTCATCTAGCAACCTTATGTAGCCTTGGTTTGGGAATGGCCGCTTACCTACAGTAACTCAGCTGCCTAGCAGTTCAGCCACTAAGCCTTCTGTGCAGGGAGTTCTGGTGCAGAGTTTTTCCTTGTATTGATATGCAGGGTTTTTAACCTGTAAGCCGTGTGGTTTTTTTTTTTTTTTTTTTTGTAAAAGATTGATGGAACAGTATATAAGAACAGATCCTGATTTACTCCAGAAAATTAATAGACAAATTGTTTTAAGTCTATGTGATTCTCCAAATGTGTTTATAAATAGGGTTTATCTCTAAGCATTTTAAAGGGCTTAACCCCCAACCCTCTGCAGTAAATAGTTTGGATTTTCTCATAATTCCTTGCAGCAGGCTGGAGATCAGCATTTAACTGTTGAAAAATAAGAGTTTTAATTATCCATTCTGTAAGTACCAGTTTTGTTTAAAGAATTGTGTATTTCTTATTACAGAAAATTGCTAGACTTTGTCATCCAAGAACATTTTCCATCAATATCAATGAATGATTCAAACAGATATCTGGTAAGTCTTGTTAGAAGATTTTTTATTATTATTATTTTCCATAAGCGTTTGAACAAAAAATGATACAAAGTTTTTCAAAGTCTGCAATTTTAAAAGGCTTAAAATTAGGAGTAAACTTTAAGTTTTTATTAGCAGAAGTATGCAAATTACTCTTCTATGTAAAACAACTTACAGTAGTCTCTCTCTAAAAAGGAAATATATGAATATTTATCCTCATAGTTTTTCCTCCTGAAGTTCATTAAAGTCAGTAGTGATCACAAGGTGATCAGTTATGCTCTTCCTTATATTAACATAGCATATGTGTTGTCCCTGTTCCCTTTAAGAATATTTAATTTCTCTTAGTGCAATTGTGTGTGTTTCTATAACTATGCTCTTTTAACAATGTGAACAAAAACTCTTGACAGACATAGACATAGGTTTAAAAATAGAATGTATGGAATATTTCTAAAGTTCTTTTTTTAATGTTGTTGTATTCTGTATTTTTATTTGAGAGGACTTCAAGTAAAATGTGTATTTGATTTTAGGAATTTTTCTCTACAGTTGTATTGGAGACTGCAAATCTGATTGCGCTCTGGATGTCAGTGGGTTTCGCACATGGTAAGCTGCAGCAGATACTATTGTGATGGTGGCTTTGCAGGAATGTCTACATTCATATACTTAAGGGTGACTTTTATACTGGCATGTTTAATTTTCCTCAGCCTTTCTGATATCCTTGTCTATAGCAGTATCTGATATCCATTAATATTATGCAAGTTTTTCATTAACTGTTAAGACAGCTTCTTAATTTTTTTTTTAAGTATGGCTTAGTTGACAGAAGCAAGGAAGGGAACAGTGTGGGCTCCTCAAAACTGCTGACTTTCCTTACTTTGAATTTGATACACCTGTGTAAGAAATTGACTTTCTGTAGTGTATAAGATAGAGTGCTGTTCACCTTTATTTCGGATTTATATTATGAAAAAATTAATAACATTATGTTGCTAATACAGCACACAGTGAATTGGCAAAGAAAATATCTGATCAGATGTGCAAGATACTGTTTCAATACTGTATTGCACTGAAAGGAAAAGGAAACAGTGCCACCTAGATTTAGAAACCACAAGCAAGATAAGGTAGAAACCAGTCCCTAGTTTTCATACTTAAAATGCCTGCCAGGTTAAGAGAAGAAGAGACAATTATTTGTCTAGTGTTCCAGGTCCATTGGATTGATTTCACAGCAAATTTTCTAGGCTACAGAGTTCAGATGAAATCTTTACTTGTGTTTTTCTTTGTTGTTTAATTCCAGGTGTATGTAATACCGATAACTTCAGCTTATTATCTATAACAATAGATTATGGTCCATTTGGATTTATGGATGCCTATGATCCAAGTGAGTATAGTGCATGTTTCTGAAAGCATCTTTTGATGTAAAATAGATTCCATATATTAGTTTATGTCATTTCTCTGTGAGTGAAAACAGTTTGAATTATTAGTAAGTATATTTATTGTCTGAAGTGTTTTAGGAATAAATAGGTAAGTCTAGATCAGAGGCCAGTTTTATGATGCACTGTATAGGTTCCATTTCACGTTTTAAAACTACTGATGCTGAAATGTCTCTCAAATCCAATTTCATGACTTTTCAGAAGTGAATATATAAAGCTTGATTATACAACTAAACAAATCTTTAGGTGACCTTTTCTTTTTAAAAAAAAGTATTACTTTTCCAAAGATGTGCATAAATCCTGAATCTGAACATATGATTATTTGTTTAGTCTGTTATATGTGGTAAACTACATTAAATGAAGAATTGTTGTAAGCATAAAAAATGTCTCTTTCTTTTTAAACATCCAAATTTACTTTGTTTCTTCAAGTAGGAAGTTGCCACTTTTGAAATCTGAAAACTTTTTCATGAAGGATGTGTCCTTCATGAGTATTTGCAAATATTAGTTCTTGAGTTAATCTAATCTAAATAGATTTGCTTGTATTCTGATTTTAAATATTTATCACCTTCAGGGCTTTTATTAGTGTGCTGTTTAAACAAGCAAAAAAAATAGAGTGCTAAATCACTATTTTAACAATGATTATTTATTTCTAATTACTCCATTGTAGAAAAGTTAATTTTTTTGTTTGAAACAGATTTTGTTCCAAATACATCTGATGATGAAGGGAGGTATAAAATAGGAAACCAGGCAGCTGTTGGGCTGTTTAATCTGAACAAGCTGTTACAAGCTCTAAAACCTTTATTGGATCCCAGGCAAAAGCAGCTGTAAGTAATCCTTAAAATATCTTAACACTTAAAAGAACTAGCGAGATGGGAGAGACTCTAATCACCATCTGCTTAGGAAAGAGAGGGTTAGCTTTTAAGATCTGATTTCTAAATGGAAATAGGTTCTGGATTAGTTATTGGCCAGAATAAGGGGGGGAGAGAGGGAAGGACTTTTTTTTTTTCTCAAAATAGTCATAAATTGGTAAAAAATGACGGGAAAGCAATTCAAGATGTTGTCTGGACAATCCGCCTTTCCCTAATCTTAGGTCCTTTACCTGTAGTTTCCTGGAGCAAGTTTATCTGTTTTGTTTTTTGAGATGCCTGCTTACTCCTTCCTACAACCTCCCTAAATGATGAGGAAGTTTTTCAATATCTTATTGTAAATATTCCTAATATGAATGTTGTTTGTGCAGTTTAAACTTGTGATTTCTCACTGTGAAAACAAAAGGCAGTTTGTGTTTCTTTCTTCTTTGCAGCTGTTTATGTATTTGAAGCCTGCTAAATTTTTTCCCTTTGGTCTTCTTTTCAGTACAAATCTCAGTTGATTCAGAATATGGAAGTTGTTAGATATCAAACAGAAGTTGTTCTTTTGTGTGCTGTACACAGCACAGTAGTATTGTAATTCTATAGAATTTTACATTTCTTTTGTTTTACAGAGCTTCACAGATTCTAGAGGAATATGGTAAATCCTACCACATCCGGTATGTTCTAAAACTTAAAATTTGTAGTCTCAATATTGTAAAACCAATTGGGTGACCATTTGCTTGCTATTGTTATTGTTTTTCAGTTTTACAGAACTGTTCAAAAGAAAACTGGGTCTTCTTGGGGAAGATGAGAATGATAACTATTTGATTGCATTTCTCTTAAAAGTAAGTTTGCTGCATTTTTGTTTTTTGGTTTTCTTTGCCAACATCTGAAGCTGATATCTTCCTTCAAAAACATTGATAGAACTATTTTAATTTCACTAGATCATGGAAGAAACAAAGTCTGATTTCACAATGACATTTCGACAGCTCAGTGAAATTCCTGAAGACCTATTGAAGGAACTCCATATTCCTGAGGTATTAATTAATACACACCCTTTTAGGAATGCTCAGTATTGAATCAGGTTGAGTGTAACATTGATATAAGGGAGGATCTCTGGTATAACAGAGAACGCCTGAAGTTGTGCCTTTCCTGGGAAATGTGCAATTGTGGCATTATTAAGGGGCAAGGACCCTGAGGGACCTGTATGTTCTGTTTATTATCCTCTCTCAATTCTGTATCTGGTAATGAAGGATATGTTAATGAATAGTGCTGAGCTCAACTTTTCAGCCTCTGTTACAGGTGTGATATAAGACAAGGCACAAGCAAAGTTAGATAGGGCTTACGTGAGCAATTTCAATCTTGAACACATCAAATTTAGCTAAAGTGGTGTTAGTAGGTAACCTAAACCTGTATTTACCAGGTCCATCAGCTTGTCTCAGTATCTAATGACAAGTGAGATCACACCTCATGAACTCTTGCTATAATCTCAGTCCTTCATGGCCCCTGCCCTGGACGCAAGATTAATCCTAAATGTAGCCTAAACACAGAATGCACAGCATAGGTTCTGCTTTGTTTACTATTCCCTTCTGTCTTGCTGATAAAATCTCACTAAAATTATTATTCGGAACTAAATATTAAAATAAAAGAGATTTAAGCTTTCCAGCAGTCGAAAGGGGTGAATTTCATAGCCTGCATATGGTGCAGTCTTCTGAAATGGAGATACGATGGAAATGATTGAACTGGAGCAAGAACCTTAGCAAATAAGAATTGCAAAAATAAGTAAAATGGAAACTGTGAAAAGGAAGTTCATAAGTACCAGATCTGGAAGGGAAAAAGGGAAGTCTTTTTGCATGAACCAAAAGGATTTCCTTTCTTTAGACATTACCTTTTCCACGTGACAAGTATTAGTACTAATCACTTTGCTTGGAAAACTTTTTTTGCCTTTCCCTAACTTCTGGCTTATTTCTGTTTGACTGTGAATGTAATTTAGGGCAAGAGAGCAAGTGAGGGTGTTTTTATTATTTTCGAAGGAAGGATCAGAGTGACTGCAAAGCATACTGTGAAAGTAAAAATTTGTTATTTCTAATTATGTACCTGATAATTACATGATCTGACCAAATTATCTACTCTTCTTCTGTTTTATCTAGTCTGTTCTATGAGCTTGAAACCACTAATAGTTAAAAGATCTTTTTTTTTTTTTTTTTTTTTTAATAGTAGGCAACAAAAATGCAAACAATTGTAGGAAGTAATCCTTTGTATGGAGAGGAGATGAGTGTGTTTTTTTCTGTGACAAAAATTTCTCTTAAAGAGAGATTTTCTTCCATTTCTTGACAACCTCCATGTGCCAGAAAAAATGGACATCTCCCTCGTGCATCATGAAGCAGCCACCAGGCTGGGTTGCAGTTGCATGTCCTCCTTTGAAGGCCCAGACTGGGAAGCTTTCTTGCCTTTCCCCAACTTCGGACTTACTTCTATATGTCTTTGATTTATAGATCATTGTGTAATTGTGACCTTGCTACCACTCTGAGGATTGTCTGCAGCCTTAATTGGAAATGGTTAATCATTTTATTTCTGTAGACGATTAAGTAAGTCAACTCACAAGTTCTGAGTCTCAAAACTGATGTAGTAAAGCAGGTACTTTTTTTTTTTTTGAGACAAAAAATTTATCTTTTAAAGATTTTTTTTTTTTTACATAGAAGTCCTGTTGTTTACTTGGGCACTAACACTTTGTCGGTGGCTAGCTAGATTAAATTGCTGGTTTGTAGATCACATAACTATTTTCTTTCCAGTACACATTAAAATTGCTTTGAGAATGCCAGAATCCTTCAGGAGTCCTGCAGGAATCTTAGTATTTCAATATGAAATGGGATCATTCTTTCTCCACACCCTGACTTTCAATATCTTCCTGTTGCCCCATAATTTTGAGGAAAAAAATTCTTTACAAATAGATCAGATCCCTGTAGCAAGCACAGAAAAGAGTAGCACCTAAAAACAATAAAATCAGTCAGAGAATAAATTAATGAAAACCAGGGTTTAAATCTTGGAAGTATTTCAGTCATGAATTAATATGGAGGTATCACACTAGCCAAAAGATGTAACTTGAATAAGGAGGGAAAGATGCTAGTAGAGTTCCGAGGGATAAAATTGATTTGAGGGTCATCATATTGTTTCCGCTCATCTTTGCATTCATTGATTTTGTTTTGTTTTTTTTTCTTAATGGGGAGAATGTTCTGATATTCTGCTTTAACTGTTTATTTCTCTTTAGGAGTTCTGGGCTCTGCAGGACTTGGCTAAACACAAGCTGTTTTCGGAATGGGTTGCTATGTACCTCCTGAGGTTAAATCAGTAAGTCTGATGCAGTAACAGCAGGTCTGTGGGAGGCAAATTCAGTGCTTCCTACAGTGACTTGGGTCAGATTTTTCATAATCTTTTGTGGATCCAAAAACCTGGTTTCGGATATGCTTTGAAAAATCTTTTTGTCTGTATGTTTCTAGATTCTGATAGCTTCAGTAATAATTACATAATTGCACTATATTATCTGACTGCACTGTAGTTCTACTTCAACATTCAGGTATATAAAAAATGGCATGGGAGGAGTGGTCCATATTTATTGCTCAGTCAATTACATTTCTTCAGTTAATAGTTTTTGTTACAATATCAGTCCTTTAGATTCATTCCAGAAATCTGAAAGTCAGGCAGGAAAATACGTAGCAATAACAGCATAACTGCTGTTAATACCGATTTCTTTTTTTTTCCAAATCTATTTTACATCTATACTAGTATTGCCTTAGAATGGTAGTGAGTGGATGTGGCACAGCTGTGAATGCACAGATTGTATTTGGAAGCCACTGGTTTGTTGCTTGACTGGTGACTTTCATGTTAGAACTTCCTACCCATAGTTTTGTCATAAATCAATAAAGAATATTTTCATTTCTCTTACTTATGTATGCTGTGCATAGCTAATAATAGTGAAAGGAAATGTGTATCAAGTACTTGTAGATTATTAAGACAGTCCTCAGGGAGGAAATCAGTACCAGAAGCAAAACTTAGAAGAAAGTGTGCAATATTTTTCAAGTATAATCTTTCTTAAAGATTTATACATGCGTCCCCTGAACACAACAGCAGAACCCCTAGTGATTTGAATAAATTTGAAATAAAATATTTTTAAAATAATTAAGCATAACACTCATTAACTATATCAATTTCAGATTTAAAAACAAAAAGCCAAGTTGGATAAACTGAGTTTTATAAATACATATGTACACATGCATATATATATATGGAGAGAGACTGAAATATTTAGAGTGTGTTTATATATATATATGTATAGCTATGTTATATATCACAGCTGTGTTGTAGACTTGGAACTTGTGAAACCCACTGGAAGAATGAGTGTCATTTTTGTTGGTGCATAACTGTATAATATGTGACTTACAACTTAGAGTGGAGTACAAAATTTTAGACATACAGTGTGAAACAAAAACTATTAAGAATATTTTCATTATGGTTAATTGCAGTCAGCTACTGTATGCCACGTGCACTTTTTTTTCTTTTCCTGAGGAAACCCAGAGGATGTATGTGTGTTCCAGTCCTGGAAAGATGGAAACTGAATATTTCATGGCTGATGCCTTGAAAAAAGATTAGCAGAAAACATGAAAAAAATCAAGTTAACGCTGACTTAGTTCTTGTAGTTCAAGCAGTGGAATTACTGGCTTATTTTTTGTTTACAGTAGATGATCATTGTAATGAAAGAATGTGGAAATGTGGCATGAGCAAGAAAAGTAAAATGAGCAACACTGACGTACACTTTTTTCTTCTTGTTTTTAGTAACAAAGGTGATTCTGACACAAAGAGAAGAAAAAGAATGGCGAGTAAGTGAAAAAAGTGTATAGAGCTCTATGGAAAATTAGGGAAGTTTTGATAAAGAAGGTATTCCCTAACACTCAGAGACCATGCACTGAGTGTATTCATTTAAATAAATGATACAATGGTGGCTGTGTAAGATAATAGTCTAAGGACAGATTCCGTTTTTCATCAGATGGACTAGTAAATTTGGTTATCAGAGGTCTGAAAAAAAAGAAAAAAAGGGACGGTTCCCCCACCCTCCCATCCTTCTTTTTATTATTGTTATTGAGGGATTTTTTGCCTTTTTTCTGCATGTTGACCTCCAGGGGACTCTGCAAGTTTCAGTTCTTGATTTGTCTTTTATGAGAAGGATAAGTGAATAATTGTGTTTTGAGGGAATCTTTTGCTTCTTCAAGCTAAATTTTGCAAAAATCCTGCCTCCTCCCCTCCCCACCCCCCCCAAAAAAAATCATATGTTTAGTGATAGCACCTAGCTGTGTTACATGGGTTTCTTTAGAGTTAGTTATTTTTCCTTTTGAGGAGCACTGAAGTGTACTTTTTTTTTTCCTGAACAGGGTAAGCTTTGGTGTCCTTATACTGTTGCTAATCTTGTGATACTGTATGTTCTCTGTAGCTACCTCCAGTTTGACCCAGTGTTGTTGAGATTGGGATCTAGGTATGTGCATGTGGCTAGATTGTGCATACGTATGCACTTCCTACCCAAATCATATAATGAATAAGTTCCGTGGCTAATATAAGGCTCTCTTCATTCTCAGGGAAATATCCTTTTCCCAAAAAAAAGCAGAAGAAAAATCTTATTGTTTGAATTTATGAAGAAATATTTAGCTTAAGTAACAAACTTGAAGATAAGAAATTCATTTCCATGTGAAAAAAATCGTTGTGTCTTTGCAGTGGCATTTCACTTTAGAGAGAACATATTCATGAGTCACATTATTTTAGTCATTTGAAAGATAGGAGATATTGTTCCCAATTTCATTATCTATTTAAAGCCAAAATCTGAACAGTGATCCAAAAATTTTGAAGTACAGCTTACTCTTCTATGTTATAATAAACTGCAGTTCTTTCTGCTGTGCAGCATTGAACCTTCGCTGCTTGTTTATTAAAAATAGAGAAAGGCTGCTCACTTTTGATGTTGTGGCTTTCTTCTACTTACTTGAGCAGTCCCACAGAACTTAAGTTGAAATGAGAATTGTCAGTGTCTGGAGTTGAAGTCTAAACATTTAGGAGGCTTACTTGATCTGGATTTTATTGCTAAATGTCAGGACTGTTTTCCTGTTAAAATGTCTGGCCCTTAGCCCTTTCTGTTATGAATACAGTCATAGCTGTATCAGTTGACAGATGTCTAAGAGCAGGAGATACTGTAAATGGAGCTGGGCCGCTAGTCCAAGTTGCTCTTCCCTTGGTTTGCTGTCTTTGAGTGAGAGTGTGTGTCTGTTCATATTTGCAGTGCTTGAAAACACAGGTCATAAAGAGCAAAAGACTTTCCCTCTATCAATAGCCATAAAGAGCAGTCTGAGCTATGCCACACCAAATGGGGCTGGAGATTTTGGATCTTTCCCCATTTTTTGCAGTTTCCATGTCAGGAGTTGCTGGGCCTCTGGCCTGATGCCTGCTGTGCTGCTTGTGGACTTGGTTTATGTTTTTCGATTTGATTCCTTTTAAGAACTTAAGAATTACTGACTTATGGGCAACTAGTTGTGTGTATCGTGTGATTTCTCAAGCTGGACTTCACTTTCATGTCTTGAATTGCTAGATATTACATTAAAGCATCTGAAATTGGTTACTTAGTTATTTTGACTTTTTCTGTCGTTCTTTAGTTTTTAGTTCTTAGTAGTACTCTGTCTTGTACTGTACAGACTTAGATCCTAGGAGTTTATCCAAATCCTAATACAAGTCTGTCATCTTATTTCTTTATTAAAAAAAAAGTGGGATAAATCATAAAACTCCATGAGGACACAATTTTTATTTTTAGAATTTCTCCTTTAGTCTTTTCTTGCTGTGTTTATCTTATTCTTGCATAATTCTCTTGTCACTTATTTTAATTCTAGATATTTTTATCTCCACTGTGAAATGTGTCAATTTGCAATTGTTAGGAGTATTTTCCTGGGACGAATATTCTCCTGCTAATGTGAGTCATACCAAAATTATAATGCCCATTAAAGCCATGAGTCATACATAACTTATTCACCTTTTTAATACATTTTTTATAATCTCATACTTTACTGCTGAAAATCCATTGACTGGCTTAAATCAAATACTTGTCCAGAGGAAATCATTTTGCCAAGAGGGAAGACAACATTTTTTTTTTTAGTGGTTAGGGAAGGATGTTGGCATGACTGTGTGGAGATGGCCAGGATTCACAGCAGCGAATTGTTGGCTTTTGTTTAATGTGTTTGAATATATATGTTTTTTAATACATATAGAATGCCACTATCCTATGGAAAAGAAGACTCTGGATCCAGATGGATTGCATCTCAGCCTTAATTCTGAAGGGAGCCAGTAGCTACACGTGGTGCTAGAAGGTCATTAACCTGAGTTGGACAACTTGTGCAGTGTAGGGGCAGCTGGTCCTTTGCCTGGCTTGGGGCTTGTCTAAGAAGTGACGGTGCCACCTGAGACGAGATGCTTTTGGTTTTAGCCCACGTTCTTATTTCATAAGAGCTTCACCTTCTTTGTTCTGGCAGGAACATTCGTGGTTGGAGATGACTACTTACAGCAAAAAGTCATTTTTGTCATTTACTTTTTTGTCATTTTTTTTCTAAATATTATAAAGACTCATTGTGTAATGCTGCTTTGTGACAAATCGTGTGGCTTAGAACTGCTGTAATTCATTTACCAATGTAGAGAATGCAATTGTATTGTGATACATAAAGTAATTACACAAGTATCTCTTCACTGATTGTATAACTTCAGTAAGTTCGAGTGGTTGGTGGATAAATGGTGCTTTTCAGAAGCAGTGCAAATTACAAAGAGGTCGGCGCACAGAACTAAGCACTCACTCTGCCCAGGGAGTTATCACAGGTTTATGAAGTTTTATCCTGCGATTATCTAATCCCAAACCCTTAGGAGAAAAAAGTCGTCACTTGTTTTTCAAAGACATCAGTTGTCTTGGTAGTCAGCTCCAAGGTAAACAAATCACGTTTGCAAGCTGAAGGAGCAGCTTGTAAGAATAGAGTGAGGTGGGAAATGGGAATAGATTTAGTTTAATCTCATTATCAAATAGGTTTTTGATCCTCCCCCTCTTCATTTATTGTTTGTAAATAAAATAAGATCATGACATTGATTTGAGGAATTGAATTGAATGAAATTGGGTATGGTGAGCAAATGATTTGAGGCCTTCAGTTTTGATGAATGATATGCTTTCTCCAGTGTCCTCTTACAATACGCTTTTAGTATATTTATAGGAATATATAACTGTAGGGGGTTTTTTAGAGGTTTTAGGTAGCTATGAATTTCTTTGCAATGAATATTTTCATACTATACAAAGCCTAGTGGAACATGAACAAGAAGTAGAGGAGCAGATAAAGTTTTAAATCACAAGGCTGAGAGGGGACCTCATCAGTGTGTATAGGTACCTCAAGGGAGGGAGTGAGGAGGATGGGGCCAGCCTCTTCTCAGTGGTGGCCAGTGATAGAACTAGAGGAAATGGACGCAAATTGAGGCACCAAAAGTTCCACAGGTACTTGAGAGAGAATTTCTTGACAGTGAGGGTGACAGAGCACTGGAACAGGCTGCCCAGAGAGGTGGTGGAGTCTCCTGCTCTGGAGATCTTCCAAACCCGCTTGGACACCACCCTGTGCCACATGCTCTAGGGGACCCTGCGTGTGCAGGGGGGTTGGACTAGATGACCTCTACAGGTCCCTTCCAACCTTAAGCAGTCTATGATTCTGTGATCACAAACTCTTGGTTTCAAGGCCACAGGTTAAAGCACCTCCAGTATCACTTAATCTCTTTATGGAATAATCACTTATTGACTTTGGAAAAATGCACAGGCCTTAGTAAACTAATTGTTTTTGAAAAGTCTGCTGAAATTTGTGTTTTGAAATTCTACCAATGTGACATTCAATGCCCATCTTCTATTTTTATTTCTTATTAGACATAAGCAATGGTTCCTTCTCACTGGTACTTGTGCAAGTTGAGATCTGTTATAAAAATGGATTCCTTCTTTGTACTTTTTGCCATTTTTTTTCTGAACCACAAGTTAAAATTCTTCAGAGGTTTCAGTGGCTTTGAAGTGTGTATGGCTTTTTACTTTTATTGAACTTGTGTAACTTAATTTAACGTGATTTATTTTTGGTTTCAGGTGTTAATCCTAGGTATGTGCTTAGGAATTGGATGGCAGAATCAGCCATACAAAAAGCAAATTTGAATGATTTTTCAGAGGTAAAATTGGCTATTTCTTTCTTGGCATATTTCTGTATTTATTTTTAAATGTTGTGTACAGTTTGAGCAACAGTGTACTATATAATGCTAATAACTATTAATTGTATTAATATGATCGTTAAAGCCATCGGTTACTATATGTATGGGTTACAAAACTGATAGCACTAGTAATAGTAAGCAATTAATGGAATAATTTCTAGAGCCAGGAGAATGCTTTGCATGGTGTGACAGAGACTTTTTCTTGTTTAAAGGAAAATATCCTGTATAAAATTTTACCCATTTTAATTGTTTCCAGGTTCACCTCCTACAGCAGGTTTTACAGCATCCCTTTCAGAGACAGCAGGCTGCAGAGAAGGCAGGTTACTCTCTGCGTCCGCCAGGTTGGGCCAGGGATCTTAAAGTAAGCTGCTCATCCTGAGTTGAACAAGGAAGAGAAAAGATCAGGGTCAGAGCTCGGGCCTTCGAATGGGACTAAGGAATCAGCTCAGAGGAACTTCTCTCCTTTATTCTCTGTGGACTGGAATCTGCTACTCTCTCGATGAACTTTATAAAAATAAGGAAATGGACTCCTGTGTATGATTGCATTAGTAATTAATATCCTATTTATAATTCTTCATCTGTACAATCATTTGAATCTCAATACAATGCTGCCAAACTATCATAATTATTTTCTCAGATATCGGGTTTTACTGGTTGGATCTCTGCGAGTTTTAATGGATGGTCAGTTTAAAATCCATATATGGAAGTTTTAATTATAGAATATTTTGATGAATGTTTTCACATGCTGTGACACACTTTCCAAATAAATTTCACACTCTACAAATATATTTGTGTCTGAAAATACAAATATTCCAAAGTCTTTTGCAGAGTTGGAATAGGGATGATGCTGCACTTCGATCCTACTGCACATCCTATGCTTTGCCCTTGCTGCGTTCTGATCTACTGATAACACTGCGGAGATTGATGGGGCACAGGTATAGTGAGCCAGGAAATGTCCACTGGTTGCACATGGAAAAGGACTTTCAAGAGAGTATCTCTTTATTTACAAAGTCAGGTGAATGTGTCTTTCAGATCCAGCCATATGGTGCTGTAAGAGAAAACTGGTCTAGGGAATTCAGCTGCAACTGTTTCATAATAAGTCTTTTGGATAGCAAAGGGGAAAAATGGTCTTTGTTTTGTGAACTGGATCCTGCTGTTCATTCTTGTTTGACACTCAGGTACCTCTTAAAAAGCAGTCTGTTATTAAGCCAAATTGGTAAATGTTCAGTCAGCTGCAATGCTATGCTAGAAGGTTTACAGCAAAAATCACTTATTTGAGTGTTCTGTTACTTCTTGACATTACCTTGACTCTCCTCAAGTCCAAAATGGATTGTTCCAACTTTCTTGAGTGCCACTTGACTCTGAAATGGAGACTATTCAGTGGCATAATTAACATTTCACAAAGCTATTTCTAGAAATATGATTAGTAGGAAAAACAGTTCCATATTATTCGAAATTGGATAGAAATAACAAATTTTTGTCACACACTGCTTCTTTTTGAGGTATGGAAAAAGGTTAAAAATAACATGCTGTTATTTCTGATCTTTTCATGCTAAAATTCTCCTGCTTTTCATATTACCCAGTTCTACTGGAATAAGGCAATTTCATTAGCAATAGGTTACATAGGAGGAGGAGGGACTAATTTCTATTTTTCACACATGTTTTGAGTTCAAGGTTTTGTTCTGCGAAGCATACTCTTGGAGAGGACTTTTTTAGTATTTTGCAGTATCATTACTTTCCTAGTGAATAAAGCCAGATAATTGTGTGTCCTCAAGATGGTAATTCTCTTCTTTGAAGGGAACTTTTGAACACCTGAACACTTTCAGAAGTTCAGTGTGAGTATGTACCTATGTATGCCTCATCATGTTGGTATTTTGACTGATCTCTGGAGTTTTCTGTGGGTTTTGATTCTTTTTATTTTGAAGAGATCTCAACTTTTGTGTAACATTGTTAAGTATATGAGTTATAACTGACTGCAAATATATATAAAAGGAAAATGCTGTAGCAAAGGGACGGAATGGTGCAGGAGGCAGACGCTGAGAAGAGTGACGTGGGTCTTACTAGGATGACAGGCAATTTTTCCTTGACGTTTGGAGGCAGGGGATGGAGGTAGCTATCAACTTCAGTATGTTCCTATGGCTAAAATACTTCCATGGTGCCAAACTTGGGAAACAACAGTATGTTATTTATGGTATCATAGAAGATCATGTGCTTGAGACGGAGGCTAAAGGAAATTAAAAGCAAACTACAAGACGCAAGCGAAAAGTTTTAAAATATCTTAAGCATTTTGGTACTAATTTCCAGTAAATGCCT
This sequence comes from Eudromia elegans, assembly GCA_003342815.1. Classification (NCBI taxonomy): domain Eukaryota; kingdom Metazoa; phylum Chordata; class Aves; order Tinamiformes; family Tinamidae; genus Eudromia; species Eudromia elegans. The sequence continues at coordinate 2,060,798 of PTEX01000137.1, forward strand.
GTTCTTTAACTATGACACTTTGTGCAGATATGAAATAAAAGATATTTTTATTTGAGAAGCAATAACAATGGAGAATTAAAATGGAGAACAGATTTAAAAAAAAAAGTATGTAGGAGAAGATGTTCTTACCAGATACAAGATAATTATGAAGTCTTTATGGAAACAGGCTATTTCTAGGTACAGTTTCAAGACAAATATTAACCAACAGGGAGAAAAAAAAAAAAAAAGGAAAAAAAGAAAAACACCCTGTTTATCAGGGGAAATATACAATGTGTTGAGATAAAAATTTGCATTGATCTAAAATTAACCAAATAAATGACAGTTAATGGAGTAAGGGTGAGTGCAGATAGTGTGATTGGAGCTGTGTATGGAAACAGTGGTGTACAACACTTGGGAGGATACTTCTTGGGAATGGCCCTTGTCATGCCTTTCCTTTCAGGAAAAGGCATGTTTCTCAGTAAAAAGAAAGGCATGTTTCTTTTTAAGATTTCTTTTTTGTTGGGAAAAAAAAAGTATTTTGATTAACAATAAAATAACCTGGGCTTCTCTGATTCATATACAAAAAAAGAGGAAGAATCTTTGAGGGAAATTCTGTGAGAAGAGACTCTCCTTCAGCTCCGAGACTCACAAGAAGTGGCACTTGACCTGCTGCCTGGCACGACAAGTGCTGCTCCGTGAACCCCTCCTGATGGAGGGAAGCCAGAGCCTATCCCCACTTCCTTACCTCGGCCTGGTGCCGCACTGGTAGGAATGGGTAGGGAAGGAGTAGGTTGTAGGGACAAGGTAGGGGAGGAGCGCAGGAGGCTTTGGAGAGAACCGCTCCTGGTGCAGCCTCATGCCACACCACCTTCCATGACACCCAACACCAACAGTCTTAAGGTCCCTCTGCCCTCAGAGTTCAGGAGCTGCTGCCCCTTTTCTTCTCCAGGGCTTTCATGAGGTCAGACATGAAATCTACCTGCTTGCCTCCACCCCCAAACGGAGGTGGCCCAGCTGCCTGTGGCTCTGCATTTTGTCCTGCGTTTTCTTGCCTTTTTGGAGGAAGTGGCACGGGTTTCTTTGTCGCAGGGGGCACCTTACTGGTGACAGGCGGCGGTGGCGGCGGAAGGGGCAAGTCCCCGTTGCTGCTGCTGGAGGATGGTGGCGGTGGAGGCACAAAGTCAGGGGGCGGTTCACAGAACTCGGGTGGCGGCGGCGGCAGCAAATTGATCTGGAGCGACGGCGGGGGCGCTGGAAAGCTCTCTGGATCGGTGAGGAAGATGCCGCTGTCTCGTTTGACCTTGGGGGGCAGAACGGGCGACGCGGCGATGGCAGACGAGCGCCTTTCAGGCGGAGGCGGCGGCTGCAGCGAGCCCTTCCTGCCCTGCTGGTTCTGCGGCCTCAGCACTGCTTGTGCCAGGCCAGCCGCTCCGACGCCGTTGGACTTGGCCTTTATCGGACAGAAGGGGTAGAAGGACAAGACAGTCAGAGCATGCAGGCACCACCGACCCTGCCTAAGAACAGTGAAGTCAGGTGAAAACACGAGCGAGGTGAGCAAAGCATGGGGGACATAAAGAGCAGATGTAATCTTTGGCTGTCCTCCCCACCGTATCCCTGCCTCCCTCTCTAGGCGTGACTGCTGGGTGCCGGCATAAAGCTGAGATGAGTCGGAACTTGCTCATCTCTGCCAAGCTGGGGATTAGTCACGAGAGTCGTGAGGAGCTGGGGAGAAGGTGAAACAATAGGGAATTTACAGCGAGTAGGTCCAGATTCACTGTCCCCACCCACCCTCCTCCACTGTTGGAACAATAAATGACAAAAAAAGCCCTGAAGCCATCGAATTCTAGCCACATTTCACAGGTTAGTAGATATTAAATCCTCTGATCACCCTCTCTAGTCCAGAAATGAGTCAAAGCATCCAATAACATTTAGGTGTCTCATCGTTTGAGCTGGGTTTGCTGGTCAGCACTCTGAAGATAGCCCATCTGGCAACCTCTGAGCAGAATTTTCTCTCCATATTTTTGATGGCAGCTGGTAGCTGCTCACAATTTCCATGAACTCATGCAAACTATCCTGCACTTTCTGCTCCTGTAAATCTGAGAAGTCTCCTCTCCTGAATATAGGTCTCGTACCACATTCTGTTCTAGTTATGCTAATTTATCAGCTTAAACCTTGCTTACTTAGTGCTCCAGCTGTAACACAGTGTACCTGAAAGGCTTCGACTGCAGTCTTTGGTGCCCAGCCTCGCACGAACTGTGACCAGAACAAGGGCACGTGTTTGTTTCCACTAGAGAAAAAAGTGCCCTGCGACCCTGTGGTCAGCGCTCCTCCCTAATACAGGAGCTAGCTACATACAGGACACTTGCCTTCTCTTGCTCTCTGTCTCCCTGCCTGGAAAGAGGCAAGTAAATCAGAAAAAATGAAGAGGAAAGTGCTGCTTGAATTCTGAGAATACAGTGTATTCAGGAGTCCAGTTCAGAGCAGAGAAAAGAATATTTTAAAGGAGAAATTGAAAGATCAAAACGAGATGTGTAGGACACGCTATGGAAGTGACAGAAAAATCTTAGGACTTCATGGTTTTACTTGTCCTGGCCTCATCTTTATGCAAGATGGAGGGATACAACTGAATAACTACAAATATATTTTTTCTATAGTGCATGTACATGTTTTTGAAGTCCTCACGCTGTATCTTCAGGTAAGTTGGAGAGGGAGCAAATGGGCAGCATTTGGAGCATAATTTAGGAGTGCATTTTCTCCTTCTGTAAATGATATTTAAATGACATTGTAATGGCAACATGCAGTGTTTGTCCTTCTACGCTTTTTCCTCTCCAGCATGCATATATTCAGACATGCAGCGTGTTCCCCGCTACAAAATGCTACTGAAGCTCTTGTGTTTCCAGGCCAAGGCCTGTTTTCTGCTGAAGACAGAAAGCGGCACCCAGGTTGTGGCAGCAGGGACTCTTTGGGACTGCCCGAGGGGGCACTTCCCTATTTCAGCTGCATGGACCCCCAGCGTGGTGGCTGCAGTGCCCGCAGGCCCCTCAGCGGCGGCTCTGCTTCCACGCAGCCCGTGCGTAGAGCACGAGGAAGGAGAAGCTGCCACCCCCGGGGCCAAATCCCCAGCACAGCACTGGGAGGGGGAAGGTGGTGGTAGAGAACAACCACGTCGAGGAAACGGTTCCACAGTGAGATATAACTGGTTCACCACGGGTATCTGCTGACCTGCACTTCTGGTGCGTCCTCCTTCTTCCGCTCCTCCGGAAGCTCTGCACTGGGAGGAGGAACAATTTGGGGAATCCGTCCATTTGCCTGAACAGAATCTGTGACAGAAACCAAGAGGAGGGAGGGAAAAGAAGGTTATGTTTTTGTGTTATTAACCAAAACCGTGAGTAACAGTTTTGTTGTCCTCTGTTTTATGCCTGCACGTACCTGTCGATAAGGGTCCTGCAGACACGGCTGGTTCCGTCGTCCCTGGGTTGGCCCAGCGAGGGGCCAGGCCAGCTCTCTTCACTGCACGTTTGTAGTTATCATATAGCGTCTTGCCGTACTGCAAAACAATCACAACAATACGAGTTGCTGCTGAGCTTCAACCAGGCAAAGCACTCCTGAGCTCCTTCCCTCCCGCCCAGCGTTGTTTAAGAGCAGCTGTTTCTAGAAGTGTTGCCCCTGTCTCTCTATAGGGTCCACTGCAAAGCATCTCCACACCAGCACAGAAAAAACCAACACATTAATCTCCATGGGCAAATGTTACTGATATCACTCTCACACCGTATGTTCATTTCAGTATCTGTAAACATCTTGAAACTTGGCTTTGAAACCAACCGTGCTCAATAAATGTCCTTTTCAGGGCTTTCCAAGTCTTACATTTTCAGGCTGGAGACCTGGATCTCAAGTCCTGACCTCTAGAGCAAAAAGCTCTAAAACATGAATTACTTTCCTGGCCACCCCTCAACATTGTTGGCTCTTGCATTGTAGCAGAACTGGTATAAAAAATATATATCTAACAACAGCAGGTCATAGCCTGCCCTATGAGGATAAACTCATCTCTCTTAGGGGTTTACACTAAATAAAATGGGCTGTGAATTGGGATTGTTTTGAAGAGGATATGGCAGATACTTGGGGTACAACTGTCTTAGAAACGTCACAGGTGGATGGACCACAACGTGCCCGTCTTTAGCCACAGCATCATTATGCCACATTATGGTGTGTTAATTGTCTAATCACAAAAATTGCTCTTACGTGTTAAGGGGAAAACCACACTCATAACTGGGTGTGCAGGCGCATCTAGTAACTCTTCAGTAAATACTGAAGGCATGGCCTTAGGCTCTTCATGAGTATGAATATCCATTCTTAGCACAATCATATCTCGAGCTGGGAGATATCCAAAGGAGGCAGGACCTCACAGTTTCACAGAAAATATATTTAATAAAATTAACTTTTAAAATCTTACCTTGGCAATTCTTATACCCGTTACCCACTGATGCAGAGTTGCTTGATCATCACAGCATAAGTATTTGATATATTGCGACTCCTTCTGAATCTGAGGGTGCTGAAAGATATTAATTCATGCGATTAGCCAAACATAAGAGTTCAGTCACAAAACAGAAATGTGAAGGCATCATAATGACTTTGCTGAGAACACTGCCTATAGGCACCATACCAACATAGAGATGATCTGAAAAGAAAAGCAAGAAGTATAACACAGTATGAAAAAGATGGTGATGGTGAACCACAAGTGAATTATCACTGGTAGTATTTTCTGGAAATAACTTCAACACTTAGTGATATGAGTTCAAGAGTTATAGAAATAGTGATCTAGAGGTCAATAAGCATCAATAAAGGTCAAAAATGCCTAGAAATGTCACAGTTCAAGGTCAAACACTCATTGTATATACACTGGAAGGAAGCACGCTTTTCATGGGGGCTTGCCATCTGAAAGGCACCCAGCCTGCCAGCTGAACGTGGTTAGTTTTCAAAGAGGATGAGCATAAACTCTCAGCTGAAACAGAATTTCTCTTCAATGCCTTATTTGGGTCTAGTTCTAGCTTTCCTATTGCAAGTGTTATTTCTGCTTTACTCATGCTGTAACCAATTCTGTAATACTGCTGCATGCTGTAGCTATGGGGTTATTCAAAATGCAACCCGAACAGAAGTAACTGCTGCTCAGAAAAATGGGCATTTCTCACACCTCTTTCTCTGGCTCCTTTTGACGCACCCTAGAACCTCTCTCCATTTCTGCTCAGCATTTCATGGTATGTATATGTATGTAGCAATATATTATTGCAATTTAAAAGCCACCAAAATTCTAGGTGGGCTCCTTGCCTGCAAACTGAACATCCTCACTCTGATTCAGAAGGAATCCGTCCGGGTGCTCCAGCAGGGAAGGCTGGAAGATTTTAGTAGCATGGGTGGAGTCATGGACGGCATTTTACATGGCCAGCTCACGATATACAGGAAAAAAACTGAAACCAAAGCCAAAGGCTTCATTATCTCTCATTGAGGTATTCAATATGATGAATATTCTTTTAAATTTTAAGTGCACAGTGAAACAAAGTGCATGTAAGTAAGCTCTGAGGATTCACTAAAAACACTTTCTTCTCTGCCTGAGCAGCAGAAAATTCGAATCTCCCTTCCACTGACAGCAAGGCCTCTGGTGTTCTGTGGATCATTAAGCCCCAGGAGCATAAGGACCAGGAGCAGGTCCTTGGTGGCTGCACAGAGCTGCACCTACAGCCTGATGACGGGGTCCTCCATGGGGGTCCTCCCGCAGCAGCCAGACGCCCCCTCACAGCGCCTGGGGCTGCCCGACGCGGACCCCAGCCCTGGGCAAGGGCTGTGGAAAGCAGCGGAGCCCGGAGCCTCTGCTCTGCAGCCACGGCCCCGCTGCCCCGTCAGCGCCGCGCACAGGCCCCCTCGACCCTGCGCACCCACCTGCTTATGAGGCTGCGCCATGAGCTGAAAAAGGAACTGAGAGGGGCTAAAAACAACCTGTGTTCTTCTAGAGGGTTTCCTTAACTTGGCAGCATGCAGACAGGGTGGCCTGCAGCAAGGCCTGCAGCATGCAAGGGGCGTGAGCAGCTGGAGAGGGGAGGGAGAGGATGGGATTGCACAAAGCAGCATGAAGCCAAAGCCCACACCACCAACCCGCGGAGCGAGGGCGAGCCTGCCACGGAGGCAGCTGTGATGAGGTGGTTTCTGTAGCGGGGACTCACAGCAACGCCACCATCCCAAGTCACTGCTGTGGGCAAGTGCCTAACAGATCCCTTGGTGTTTGAACCCCGCAGCTCACGCCGGTCACGGGGACATCGTTGCAGCTGAATTCACACTCCTCTGCAGATGCACAGCCGGCCACGTGCGTTGCACTAGGAGTATGTGACCGCCCCCAGTCCTGTGGCCAGAGCTGCCTTACCCTCCTGGCTTGCTCGCGAGCACTCCCAGGTCAGGAGCTAGGGACATCTCAGGCTGCAGCCCGGAGACATCTCATCCTCCCCTTCACTGCCCCACGGCATCCGCACTGCAGAGCAGAGCCCATGTCTGCCCCATGAGACCTGAGGCAACCGCTCTGCTGCTCAGAGCAGCATCCCCTCTTGCACAGTGGCCACACACGCTGACAACCTCTTTTCCTCCATCATCTCGCTACAGACTGACCAAAACCACTGAAAACCATTAGACAAGGGATTCTTAGCAGTATCCTTAAAAAGAAACCATAAGAAGGCACATACCCACGCAGCCCCACAGAGCTCATGGATGTGGACTGCCTTACCACCAGGAGATGCAAACAAAGGGACCGCAAACCTGGACCAATTCAACTCTTCAGGCCCTTCTCCACCAGCACCCAGCCATCTTGCCCGAGGTGTTATGTCCCACTGAACCCAGCAGATGGCATGAGAAGCTTTCAAAACGCTAAAGCAGCGCTTTTCTCCTCCCTTCTCAACACTGCTACGAATAGTCTGACTATAGCCCCTGAGTTTTCAAAACACGTCTACCAACAGCGTTTCATTAAAACTAAAAAGAAGGCGTTTATCCATAACTTAATAGATTATTCATGCAAACACTTGGGAGAAGGTGCACCCTGCATAAATAAGGCAGAGGAGGAGAGGGTGCCCGGCAAGGCGGGCAGCGTGTGGGACTGCCCTGCCTCGGGCAGCACTGAGGGGCTGCTGCAGCTCTCCCTGCTGGGGCAGCCCACCAAAACCTCCCTTTCCCAGGAGCTGGCACACTGGGTCAGATCGGAGGTCCTTGGACCAGTATCCCGACTCCCACCATGGCGTACATGGGAGGAAACGGGACAGGCTTACATGGTACTGCCTCCTCAGTACTCTCCCTTCTCGCAGTTATTTTCAGCTCAGGGAGTTCCCTGGGTAGGATATGGTTTATTTGTATTTAGGTTGTGCCATGGGTTTCTCTTTGAGTTATTCAGGCCTTTTCTTGAGCCCAAATAAACTTCTGGCATCCACAACAACTGGCAAATTGGACGCTGACCAACTGACCCCTCGCTCTACCCCTCCATGCCGCTCCTGAGCCACGAAACCTGCACGGCCTTCCTGAAGAGTCGCCTCTTCTGCAGCCTGCAGACCCCCGGCCTCAGTCCCTCCTCCGAGGGCCTCCCTGCTGGCACAATCCATCTTGACTACTGATACTCACCAGTTAGGCTTACTCTGGATTGCTTCAGTCAGTCCCCTGATTAAATTAGTCCAATCAGCAACCATAATCAAATACCAAGTCACAAGTATATTCTGTCAATCAGGATCCACATGCCTCAAAGCCTTCCTCATTGTTTCGTTTCTTAGGGTCAGCTGAGAACCATATTATCAGTCATGTTGTCAGAAGGGAAAAAAACACAAGTTTTTGGCACTGGCTGTTTTTAATGGGTAAGTTTCTCTATGACACATAAAACACAGCTTTGTACTGAACTCATACCCTGCTGAGCTAGGCTGCAAATATCCCAACACAAATAATAACAAATAATCTTTACTGGGCTTTGGGTCAGGCCTCCTGCACCTCCCCACACAGCCAGGCTTGAGCAGCAGAAGCACCAAGATGAACACTAAAGCTTCACACCTTTAAGAAACTATTACAAAGCAGATCAAATAGACATATGTGGCTTCCCATGCATTTTAGATGCACGAAGCATGCAACTTTGGATAGGAAAGTATAATTTTACCGCTAAGGATTGTCCCTTCAACGACTTGCTCATTTGGGAAGCAGTGAAACTGTTCTGCCTACACAGGTGGCAGAAGCCTCTGCTGTTGACCATGACGATTACAAATTCAGATCTCCAACAAAAACTTCAGGTGACAGGTGAAATTCATCAGATAGTGCATAAAATACTAACTCAGTACGACCAGTTCAGAAAGGAACTGGGACAATGTTCAGTCCCAGGAAATAATAACTCGATATGACGATGCATATAGAACAAATTCCTTATCTCATAGCTCCCAAGTGGCACGGAGTTGGTTACTACAGCATGCAGAGGTAAGCAGGTCTGGTCCCTAGGGATGCCTTCTTTTTTCTTTTCTGCTAAACTCGATGTGTAGTGCCTGTAATAATCTCTTTGTGAGAAGAGCAGAGGTCATAGCAATGTCACTCAGGATAAGATCCAGTGAGAAAATACCATTTCTTTAGACAAATAACACTAAACCGAGTATACCTCACATGTAGAGAGAGAGAGAGAAATTATTTATTCTTTTGTTACATGGTGCATACTGTGTCCAGAAAAGGTCACTACAGTCATCTGACATCAAAGTGAAAATATACCCTCTGAGGGGGCTTATTCCCTTTACCTCTGAAATATCTGGCATGAGAATGAATTATAAAGAAACATGTTGTAAAAGCAGTCACCTCAAAAGTCACAATTTGGATGAAAAATGGCCATATGCAAGTAGAAAGTGACCTCTGAATTCTTCTCACAGGAAAAGAATTTGCTGTGGCATAACACTTAGAAAACAATTATATTGACATTGAAATGTAATATAGTCTAACTGCATGGCCCTATTCCTTTCTGGATGTCAAAGGTCTCAATATTGATGAATTGGCAGCATCAATGATACTTTAGGGCTGGAAAAACAGACACAGGTGCAAATGTGGCTTGGTTTTTGGAAATGTTGGACATGCACCAGTTACTTATTCAGGCTTGAACACCTCAAACGTGAGGCTGCAAAAGGCTCTGCTGCGTTTGAGAAGCAGTGAAAGAGTTTGCAGCAGAATTGAGTGTGCTCCCTTGACTTATTGTCCCCTTTACAAGTATCAACTGTCTATAGATAAAAAAGCAGAAGCACTTGAATATAAAGAGCTTTTTCTTTTCTTGAGAGGTTTAAAAAAAAAATCTGTGCTCTGATTACGTTTTCAGATATAAAGTAAACTCTTTGCCTAAGGAAAACAAGATAGAACACATTGAAAACCTAAAGCAATGGGAACTGAAAGATGTGGTTTCTACAGTTCATGCCAAAACAAACGACCAAACGCAGTGAGGCCGTGTGTGCACGAAATCAGAGATTATCCTAATAAAATGTTCTCTTATTTCACCTTCTTCCAACACGGAAGATGAAAGTAAACTGAAGTTATTCATGTGTTTTGTTGGATTCCTTGCCCAAGAATATATAAAACATTGCTTGCTCCCTGAGGCAGAAACAATGGCCAGAAATATAAAATAAGTGACTAGTTTTGGATCAGAACTTTGACTTTAGGCCAAATTTTCAAAAAATGATGACTGTTTTTGGATACCTTACTCTGTGATGTTGAACTGGTATTATTTTGAGCTCACTTCTTGGAAAAGCATACAACTCCCATGACTGAAAGTAGAATCAATACTCAGCATCTTTGAAAAAAAATCTCTCTAAACTGCTTTAAATCCACTGCCTGCTGGCAAATGCAGTCAAATTCTGCTGCCATCCCTCCTTGCATTAAAATGACCAGGCTTATCTGATCGTTTGAAGACATATACATGAACTGTACAGCTGAAACAACTACTGCCTTACTATAAGGAATCATTCTTTGCAATACTTTCCAAATCTTTCATATAAAGAACTTGAAAATTTCTTCTTCTTCCCCATCTTCTGTCTTGACCACTGTTAATCCCTTCTACCTTCTTAAATACCCTGTGTTGAATACGTTAAGTATATGACTCAACGTGCAAGGGGGCACATGGGGTGTGAGGAGGAGGGAATGAGCAATGGATCAACTAAACACCAAATTACTTGCTGCAATAACCTCAGTCTTGCAAACAGAAGCTATTCTTTTTGCAGAACCACTTTTAAAATTCTGTGGATCATTAGACAATTTTTAAAAATTTGATTGTTTCCAAATTACACCAGAAAAATTTAGCTGGATAGAATGCACAGGAACCCATCTGTGAAAATAGAGGATGATCTGCCTTTGTCTCTGTTTATCCCCAGGAAACCAATTTTTTTTCATCCTAGATTAATTCAGCATTATGCACCATTACCTCCAGATTACTCAAGCACAACCAGCACCAATAAACTATAATTAAATTCACTCTTTGTCACTGGCACATCAGACTGGCTAAACCAGCAAATTTGCATATAGATTACCTTGCTTTTTGTCTGCTTTGAAGCATTTTAAACACGACACAACAAAACCAGCTCCTGGACCAGCCTGCATGCACACGCGCGCGTGCACCCTCCTCCTCCGCACACACTTAACACACAAAACAGCCTTTGCATTTTCCTGTGTTCGCAGTTTCTACTCAGTGCAACAGCAGCTGTCACTAGCAAGATGAACAGCTGCCTTCCTTCAAGGTGGAATCTCTTGATTTCAGCCTCAGAATATGAAACAAACCACAGCAGGTTTCCCAATTCCGCATTCAATTCCACAGCGTGGAATTGCCCCAATATTGTAATAGATGGTAAAAAAGAAGATCTATGGTGAATCTGTGAATAAAAATTAGCATTTGTACATGCAAATGAGACTGTGAGGAACCAAACCAATCCAACTTGTGCACTTGCTGTGCTGGCAAAATCACTTCTGTGGTAGAGAGATCTCTGCTCTCTTTCTATTTCTCTTCCCCGAGCGGCCATCTGCCTCTGCGGTGGCAGGGACAGCCAGGTGCTCCCCTCTGCTCTGTGCCGGGCAGCAGAGACGCAGCCCAACCTCAAGAGATGCCGGGTTTAGAGGGCTCTTCCTCTCCACTTGACTGCCCTTTCCTTCTCTCCCTTCCACCTACAGAGACACATGGTGTCTTCCTCTGGACAGGATATTACTGCTCCTTCGAATCAACGCATCTATACGAAGGAAAGATTCATTTTATCTCATGTCAGAAGTGAAGGATGGGTATGTTTTCATGTTACATTTAGGCTGAGTGGAAAATCTGCATGTTTACAGGGTCAGGTGCACCTGAAATGCTTATTTCATTTAGATGATGTATTTTTAATATCTCCAGGGGTTTTCATCTTGTTTTAAGAGGGAGACTTTTTGGAGGGAGGAAGGCTTGTTTGCCTCAGGCACAGATCAATCAATTTAAAAGTTATAGCTTACTGCAGACAACATGATTATTAGAGAAATAACAAGTTCCTCAAGCTCTGTATTTGCCCCAAAGCCTACGGATTCCTGAAATCCAGCTCTGTTACAGCCTCTGCACTGCCCTGTGCTCCAAACTTTGGGATAAGCCACATGGGCTCTGCTTGCTGCACAGGGACAACTACAGGGGACCTGCCCTCGTCCACGCTGAGGGTCCCTGTGCTCTTTTGGGCTGGTCCTTGCTGGGCTTCCTTCTGCCTATGAAAGGAAAGTCCTCAATGACCTGAGTAAAGTGTCTCCTTTGCTGGAGACACTGAGATGCATTTTCAGCTACTCTTTTCTCCATTATCTCCTCCGTGTCTTCATACTTAACATGCAAGAAAGCCTCTATTTTTGACCTGAGCTGAAGGATATACACCAAGGTGCTGGTGTTGCAGGAGGAAATTACAGGTAACAAGCACTGACAACTCACCACGATTCCCTAGCTGCCAGAGGAGCATTTTCAGGGTGGATCTGCAGCCCAGAGCAGAGTTTGCATTTGCACTAGTTCAAACTGGCTGGGCTGGGTGCTGCTGCTGCCAGCATCTCAGGCTGCAAAATGAATCCCAGCTGCTAAGTACCAAAGCAACCCCCCCATGATGAGCGTCATCTTGTTGCTGTTACACTAGCACCCAACTATCAGCACCCAAATTAGTACCAGCTATTTGGCCGGGGTATGACAACTCAAAATGAAACGGCTAGATCAAGAAAGGAGCAGGGCAGAGGGGGCTGCCCCCTCACTGGCTTTGTGCTTAGATCTGTTCTAGGCAGCTATTATAGCAAAAAACATGTCATAAGGGTTGTGGTTAGCACTAGTTACTGGCTTACTCTTTTCCAGAAATTCTTGACATTCCCTTGCATATAGGTGCAAAAACGCCAGGAATTTTTCTCACAACATCCCTCTTGAGGGTTCTTCCCTTCATAAAAACTGAGGTGACTGAAGTTGGGAAGGAGGTGAAAAGTAGTAATTCTCCTTCCCGGTATTAAGGGATAGGAGGCAGGTAAAAATGTTGCATCCTTGGAGATAGATACAATTTTTATTTGTTTAGCTGAGTTATTTGTCCAGAGGGCTCATTATTCAAATGAGGGCTAAAAAAGAAAAGAAAGGATGCTTCCTTCAAGCACAAGGTCACATCTCTCTCCAGCTGAGATCATTTGCTACCCTTTGAATGAACAAAGAACGTTTCTCCTGTTCTTTAAATAAGGATGCCAACGAGCTTAACCAGCAGAGTCAGAAATAAACAGTATTTTTCCAACGCAGTACTGAAAGCTGGGAGAAGATACCAGGTTCTGAATTTAGCAGGATTTCTGCCTTGCACAGAAGCAAGATGTTGCTGAAACTGCTAAGCGAGGGTGAAAGGAAGATGTAGCTGGAAGGGAAGCCCAGCAGAGCTCACCGTGCTGAGCCCCATGCAGGACAGTGGAAGAGCTGTGAGGACCCAGTGGGCAGCCTTGGCTGTGGAGAAAGAAGTTTCATTCTGGCCTGGACTGAGTTGGGCATCCAAATTCCTCCAGAATCACAAATTTACCAGGATAATGAATACAATTTTTTACCCATTAAATCTACTGCCTCGTGCTCACGACACCTGCCTGCAGAAGTACTATCATTTTAAGGACTTTATTCATATAGTATGGTAGGATGAGAAATATCTCAAGAATGATGGTTTGTTTTCCTTAACATTTCAGAAAAAGTGTCTCCCAGTAAGAGATATTTTCTTTTGGGATACTTCCGTGTGAAAACAGGATGAAAATGTGACTAAAAGTAATAAATTGCTCTTTACCTTCACTACACACTTTTGTTACACTAAGCATCCACTCAGAGACACCAGTATCTAACTTTGTGCCTCAGCCCACAGACCTCAAGAAATATTGAAGCCTCAGCTCCAGCCTCCAAAGGTAATACCAGAAAGATAAAATAGAACTTATCTCAGCTGCATGTCTTCAGAGGAGTATATATAAAACTCAGTTTAATGCACAAAAATGATATGACACATGAAGCTCTCCATTGCTTCCAAATGGGAGGCTCAGACTTTTGAAACAGCAGAAGACTTGGGCATATCTGTGTCCTTACTGTTCCTTACCAACCTGTCTACTGTAAGCAAGAGCTGTTAAAGGAACAAGTTTCAGTCAAGTCTAAAGCTGAGCCAGTCAGGAATCCACTAAAGGTTGACTTGGGGGAATTAAAATGAAGCACAACTGCTATAACATAATCTAATCACCACAGAATAGTGTTCTTTAGCTAGAGTGAGCTCATCGATATGATGTTTATTTTAATATACCAAAAACACATTTTAGAAACATCAGAGCAAATATTTTTGCTAAGTATGTTTCAGGCATTTATAAACCTTTTACACATAAAGTTTTCCTTAGTGGGCTTTTCATCTTGTTCTTAACACTTCTGCAATTACAGTGGTGACATCAGACATTCAGTAAAACAAGTATTAAGCCTCGTGATAACTGTTTTTTTCTGTGTAAGTTCTGACTTATAGCATACCATTTTTCAGAAAAGATGGCAGAAGTCCATAAAGTATTCCCACCAACTATGAACAGTTAAACACATTGCTACACAGGCCTCCAAAATCATGCTTCTGAACTATCTTATTTGCACCCAGATAAATGTGTGGACAAATTTTAAAAACACTTAAATTGAAATACTCCTTTGACCACAGTCATCTGTTTCATATGGAATCTTGTACCAAGATCTAAAGGACACCTATTGTCCTAAAGATTCAGAAAATCAACTTCCCCTTGTTTTTTAAATTGACTTTTCCATCTTTTACTTTAATTAAAAGCTTGTGATTTTCAGAAATAAAACTTGTCTGTTGACTTCAAAAAGAACACCACTTTTTACAAATAAGAATATGCTCCTTTTTTTTTTTCAGAGATAGTTGTGGAGAACTGCAGTAGTTAAACATCTCCGCTCTGATAATTAGATACATCTGTTACAGAAAATTGGTCAGAGTCTATAAACCACTTCTGCTTGGCCAGGTGTAAATTGGGCCAGCAAACATTTTGAAACTGTACAGAAAGCACTATAAATGTGCAGCTACAACTGAAATGTGGTATTATAAGCGACCTCTTATGTCTGTCTGTTTCCTGTGACTATTTTCTGAGCTGGCAAGATGCTGTGTTCTCCACATCTTGTTTGCACTGCAAAGCATTTAGATAGAGAAGCAGCAACAAGATTACGTTTGGTCTTGCACACAGCCATTCCACTGTATTCTAAAATCTTCATGAATGATAGATAATGATCAAGACTCAATTACTCTAAGATGTTCCCTGCACACAATGCTGCAGAGAGCCATGCAGCACCATTCCTAGTTGCTGAAGCTATGAGGAAACCTTGGCTTTCTCTTCCCTTCCCCCAAGGAAGGCAGAATTCCCAGGCTATTTACCTGTTACCAACAGCAGTGGCAGCAGTGACACTGCTGCAGCTGCAATGGGATCACACAAGTGCTTGGACAAAAGCCCCTGGCCTCCTCCCACACACAATTTTGCTGTGAAATCTTCAATCTAAGAGGTATACTCTTGCAAGATTCTGCATCACAAATCACTCAATAGTTATGACCACAGCACACACTACAGGATTACCGTCATTAAAATGAAAAGCATTCTTCAGTAACATTGCTAATCAAGCACAACCTGGACTAGAAAATAGCCAGAATTTTACACATGTCCTTCTATCCCATAAGATATCAGGGTCCTTACAGGTTGAAATTGTTTGCATATGACAGAACCAGTGTATGACATTTGCAGAACCGTTTCTTGCACATTACCTTTAAGACAAAGCAGTGATCTGTAGGTGCCTTATACTTCACTTTGTGCTGAGTACCGTAATAAACATTCATATTCTCAAACTGAAGGAAGCACGCCAGATCCCGGGATGTCTGCAAATGGAAATCCAGCACACCCATGTTAGAAGGAATTAGATTTTGATGCAAGACTCATTGAAGGTCTGTTTTCAAAGTGCAGTCACACTGCTACTTTTTTTTTTGTCATGGAGTTTACTAAAGAAAGATGAATTTCAACCATGTGCACTGTTAATCTGACAACTAGAAGGAGGCCAGCACACACTGGGCATAATACGTAACATGGCAACACTTGGCTGTTGTTCTGATTTTGCTGGGTGTTGTGCTTTGTGCGCAAGATTTAGTTAAAGACTAATAAGACCGAACAGAAGAAAAATAGTAATAACTTTAATGAAACACTTATAGTCCTAATCAAGCTCTTACAGTTCTGAGGGGAGAAGGAAGGTTTGGGGTTCTAAATTGCTTTAGGAGCTTGTTTTTTCCTTCATATTTGTAACAAGGCACCATTCCTTTTCTGTTTATCATAATATTTACTTGTTCATAGTACTTTACTTGTTATCATAATTTACTTGTTCATAGTACGCTGCTGAAGTAGCAAGGTGTCTGTTGCTGGCATGCTTTCCTGTGCAGAAGAATTCTGCTATTAAGCAGCCCTTTTCTGTCCTCAGGAGGGAAACGCAGAAATGGCCATGTCAATTGGTCACTGTTAGCTAACCTGACTAATCTTGAAATTGTGGGGGAAAAAAAAAGGAACAAATCCTACTGCTGTCTCTATCTCTCTCTATTGCTAAGATCAAGGTTTTATTTCAGCATGAGATGAGTCTTCTGTGCTGTTTTTAATCTTACTGTTAGTTTTATTAAGATACACCCTTCAGGTGAGTTTATTTATGCCAGTGCACTTATGAACTTGCAGTTAACTGCATTTGCTGGTAAGATTTTTGAGGAAAGGAAAATCTCCATCTTCTACCTAGACAGAGCTTCTCTATCACTGCAGAGCCCCCTGAAGTTCATGTGATTTTGTCAGTGACTGTGATTTTCCAACACTGCAAGTTCCTTAGCATGCTCAAATGCATGCTATATAATAAGGAGTTGTTCTTTTCCTTTAGGAACCTGGTGTTGGAAATTAAGATTAATGGGCATGTGGTTATTTTCTTCTAAGGAACAAATTTTGATGCAAGGGGCAATCAAAGGCACTTATTGCTACTACTCTGCAATTTTAACATGACCAGACAAAACAATATAATTAACAGATATTACTTTTAAAACTGTGTCTGCAGTTTTGATTCAGCTGTTTTGTGGTCCTGTCCATTAGCAACACTTTTTTTCATTAGATGCAAGTAGAATAATGCTGAAAAAAGAAATTAATATGAAAATGCTGATGGGTGCCTCATTTTTTTAAAAAAGAAAAAGAAAGCATACTTGTAAAATTATCTGAAAATGTCTCTGCATTTTCAAAGGTCTGCAGTGCTTTTATAGCCAACACAAAGTGCCAAAGATATGCCAGAATTCTTAGGGGTTTTTTAATAAAAGAAAAAAAGAAAACATGATTATAAGATGAATTTCTAAACAGCTGCAGCAGCTGAAGACATTATTGTCCACCAGCTGTTTGTTTCTGTTCCTCCCTAAAAGATCACTCCAGCCCCTCTATGGAGTCCTGATGCAGGGCTCTCAGATGGGAGCACCTCCCAGCACCCTGCTCACCTACCAGAGGTTACCATCTCCCCAAAAGAGATCTGTACCTGTGGCCCAGCTCTTCCAACACAGGGTCCATTCATCAGCTTAAATCACCATTAAATGTGGATTTGGGCTAAGAGTCCTTCCCTGGGCTGGTTGATGCATGGACGTTTGCATCCTTTTGCTAAAGCTGCTACTGAAGAGGTGAGTGCAGTACCACCCTAAAGAGCTGTGACTCTCTCCCAGAGAAATTGGGTCAAGGTCCTACACCACCATGCATGGCTGGGCGGATAAGGCAGCAGCTTTGGAGTGCTACCCCTATCCCTTACTACAGCTCAGTTATAGACTGGGTGGTAGAGAAGTGCAGTGACTGGCAGGCAATAAAGTCTTTAACCCAAACAGCTGCTCCAGGGGACTGCGTAACTCCGTCCTGAACCTGCATTTGCAGAACATCAGCTGAGAAAGCAAAGCACTTTCCTTATCTCAACTATGACGGAAAGTCACTGAAGGACGAAAAAAAGGTTGGGGAAATATCAGTATATGCTTGCCCTGCTTAGGCACTCTGCTGCAGGCCATCGGGGGGTGGCAGGCTACAGTGACATGTCCTGATGGTCTTTTCATTTGACCACTCATATACTCTTTCCTCTTTTAAGAGCTTTCCAAATACAGTCTTAATTCCTAATTAATAAGATGTTATATGTCTGCAGGATGGTTAGAGGATATTGTACCAGAGTCAAGTAAAGACACAATAAATTGCTGTGAAAGCAGCAAAGCCATCTAGATCTGTGCTTCACTGAGGTTTGGCTATAAGCACAGGTCCCAGGAGCAGCAGCACTGAACACCTCTATCAGCCATCAACTGTTTCATTTTCTTCCTTGTAATTCAGTCAAGGAACTGCAGAAAAGTTCCATAGCAGAGATTGTAACAGTGATCAGCACTAGAATTCCTCTATCATCAGCACTAGAATTCTCATCTAGGGCAAATCGGAAGCACTCACAGAACTGTAAGCAGTAATGCTTTGCCAAATAATAAAAATAATGCACTGGTCCCAAAGCAGTCACCCCACCTGCCCAGTGGAAAAGCGCAACCAGCCGCCCTCGTGGGCGACGTGCCCAGGACTGCTTTGCTTCTGCAGGGTGGCGACTGAGACTCTTCAAACTCTCTGCAATAGTAAACGTCAGTGCATTTAATTCCGTCAAGTGGGTGCCTCTGTCTCACCTCTTTCTACAAAAAGGGCAGTTGGAAAAAGCAGTAAAAGACACAGCATATTCTCTAGGTAAAGATCACTAGAAAAGAGATGAATGGCATTTCTGCATGGTGGTTACTAGTGCAGAAAGTTCTTATCAAACAAAATCAGATCCCTCTTTTTTCTCTGACAGGAAATGAGTTTACTTGAAAAATTTTAAAACATCTGCGATTCTTCCATGGGGAAGCTGCATAAGTGAAGCATTATTTGCAGCATGCCACCAACTGGCGGGCTCTGTGATGTTTTTCTTTTCTCCCATTGACTTCTGAAGGATCACTATTTCATTAATGCTTTTATCCATGCATAGAAATCAAAAGGAAGGAAACGTGACAGGATTCAGTGACAACACTCTAATATTTGCACAAGTGGTGTGGCCAAAGTTAAAACAACAGCAACAAAAAAACTCCTAGAGGCATCAGATGCTGCTCTTAAAATGTCACCTTGGGAGTTCTTCACTTTCACCTCCATGAATTGTTTTATTGCTAAAAGGCTTATTTTGCTTCCTGACCTTGATTTTTCCTTTGGGTACATAATAAATTCCAGAAGCCCGTAGAAGAAAATAACGCCTCTTCCAGGACTTTTTTCCATCTTCTTTTAAATAAAGGACCCCTTCAAGCTCTGGCACAATGACAGATGTCCCGCAGAAGCTTTCCTATGCGACAAGAATAACATTACACAAAAGAGATGGATTTAAACAAAACTCTATTAATACATTGCAGAAAAAAATGCTCCCTTTAAAAACAAAGATATTCCCTGTGACAGTGAATGAATGCATATGGGAAATGCAGTTATAAGAGAGCTGATTACCTTGGACAGGCCAATTAAAGTTTTCCAAAGTAATGTGGTAACCTGGCTGTGCAAATTGGGTGCTCACACTGCAAATGAAGGTCTGCAAAACCTCTACTCTCTCAAAGACCAAGCAAAAACCTACCAAAGATTTTAACTAGTCAAAGATGCATCCAGTGTGGGCAGCAGAAGAGAATTCTTGGTACTGCTGTTGCTTTTTCACTGCTGCTGTATCTATAGGTTCTGTGGAGAAATACTTTTTCAGAGATTGTCTTTAGATAGCTGGAATAGCTAGAAAAATAGCTAGAGAATAATGTCCCACTCAGTCTTCGCTTTCACTTTCAAATGCATGATAGCATTTACAACACTCTTTTAACACATACAGTCCTTTGGTTGAAGGCCCTACTGCTGAGCATTTTTAATGCCAACACAACTCATGTTCTCATTTAAAAGTTAGCACGACTTCTGGTGGCTGAGATTTGGCGCCTGCATGATCAGATACCGATTTGGAAACGGGAATCTCCAAGCACTCAGAACAGCATCTTTTCCTAAACTTTTATCAAAGCCAAAATGCATGCCCAGGAAGACTGTGATTTTTTTTTTTTTTTTGCTTATAACTCTGGATTCTTCTCTCTCAAAGCACACAACTGAATTAAAACTTTAACAGGGAAGGCAAGAGTCTAGACTTCCCAAAATAAATGCAAAGGTTCTTCTTCTGTCTTAGTACAGATGTTATTTTTCGGTCACGAGAAGTACATCTACTTCTCCGTCAAAAGGCAGTAGTTCTGCTACAGACCAGCCTTAGCAGTAATATAAAGTCACATGTTGTACAGTAGTTCTTTGTTGAAATTCATATAACATTGTTTTTGCTTTGTTTCATGACATTAATCTTCACAGATTTGAGGACTTCACTAAACAAAATCAGTTTCATAACACTAATTTCTAGCAACAACAACAACAAAAAATTCTGTCACTTAATTTCTCTGAAAAATATAAATGTAACCCTAATATATTTATACAGGGATAATATCCACATTCTTAGTGGTGAGCAGCAGCTGCAGAGGAAAGTCGCAAACTAAACCTAAGGCACAAAACCACTCTTACCAACCACCACAGAGCTTCCTGTCGTTACCCATTGCTCAGCCTGTTGCTGCAGGCAGACACAGATGGAAGCAGGGGTTTGGCAATGGCTGCATCATCAGCCTAGAAAGTTGGCTTACCTCCAGTAAAGCCTCTTTGTTTTTCTCATTCATTTCTTTGCTTCCGTTCTTCCCTTTGTTTGCCAGGTAGAAATTCTGATCAAGACACAAAAGAAACTGATGTTAGTTACAGAGACAACAGTACAAACAAGTAGATGGCTATAAGCCCATTCAATAGTTATTTGGCCTTTTCATCCTGGGTCTCCAGCTAACAGATATGAGAGACAGATGTTTAAGGAGTCCTCCTCTTATAGACAACCTAAATCACAGGCTGCCTGCCCATGAGTTTTAATTTTTCACTTTGAATTTAATTCAAAAGTAATAAAAAATTATTTCTGCCTATATAACATACAGCCTCCTTCAATATTAAAAACAGTGGCTTAGGCCTTGTTTTTATTTGGACATTTTTCTGCAGCAATGGTTTTGATTTCATCATTCTAGTCTGCACAGCTTTCTATATTATTACAGAGGTGTTAGAGAACATAACATTATATTGCACACTGATGTCGACAGAGAAAAAGCAATACCAAAACCAGACAGCATTTATATCTAGCAAATCATTTTTGGTAGTTTGCCCTCCTCCAAAGCCTGGTGCTTTGGACATGCTTCAGCTCTTAATTTTAACAGCAAGTGATTCACTCAAAGTCACTTCCCCCTACTTTTACAACTCAAAGCCTGCAGAATATTTGTATCCAACCAAGCGGTTGAAAAGCAGGAAGATAGCAGCGTGCTGAGTGACCACCACAGCAGCTTGTCATGTGCAACCCAGATCGCTGCTTGGAACACAGGGCTGCGTTCGGAAAGGGGCTCCTTGGGTTCAGGAGAGCAGCTCTGCAACGTGGCCACATTGGCGGGCCCGGCGCCTTCACAAGAGCCTCGTGCTTGCTCAAGCTGCCTGCAGTCATCAACCCAAGGAGCAGAAACATTTTGCCCACATTTTTGTCGGCACCGCACAGGAATCACCCAGAACAGCTACGGTTTGAGGCATGCGGGAAGCAAGCAGGGAGATCGAGGAGTTATGCCATGCCTTGAGGGACGTTTGGAGCGATGCTGCTGCACACGCAGGCCTGGGGCCGAGCATCTTCTGAAGGAAAGGCTGTGTGGAAGAGCAGCTTAGCTTTGCTGAATGCACAGGGCAGGCGAGAGTCCAAGTCAGGCTTGCAGAACAAAGGATAGTAAAGCAGCAAAACCTGTTTTCTCCAAAACAGGCAAAAATGCAAAGACCCAGCAAATTTTGAAAAGTACCTACTTAAAAACTGTTATAATTAGTCAGCAATTCTGTAGGAAGAAAGGTATCAGATTTTATCTGACATTTCCCATCTCCCCACCTTTTTTTTGGCGATACATGCCTCAAGGTTATGAGAATGTAGTAACATGTTTACAGGCAGTTTTGCCCTGGTATTTAAAGGCTAAACTGCAACACATTGCCAAACATTACCAAAAAACTACCAACAGACTAAGGAGAAACATGCAAATGAAGGAAGCAACGTGTTGTTGCTACACCATGTGAAATAAGCACACAAGCCTGCCATGCCAACACCCTGCATTTAGAGCAAAAACACTTATCCGAAATGAAACCTCGCTTCTCCACACCACCACATCTCCTTTCTCAAGCAGTGGTTTGAACTGCAGAATGCAACAGCCAGGACAGATGGGTTTTGGAAGGCACCAGGAGAGGAAGGGGAAGAGGTGCGGGTAGTCTCAAAATCAGTTCTTTAAAAAATGCTTTCTTAAAGTTCACAATAAGTCAGGCAGAGAGCTCAGAAACACAGACACCTGCAGGTCTGTCTATAGCATGGCCATGAGAAGGAAGCTGGAGCTTCCAACAGAACGGCCATTCTTACTGGGAAACGGGCTACAATTCTTACATAGGACTGACAGCAGCACAAATAGCCTGGGCACATTTTTACTCCACTTGTCTGCCTTGGTTGGACATCAGCGTACTGATAATAAGAAAACAAAGCTGCTCCGATTACTACCGATTCACGTTCAAGCATCTGGCATTTATTTAGTAAAAGCACAGACCACCCTGTGCCTACACAGCCAATAGTAAAGAAACAAAGTCTGTAATGACATTCATGCTAGATCACTAACCAAGCAGCTTTTTCATCAGGGAAACAGGGCTCTGTCACCCAAACCAACATAACACAGATGTACGATTTCATCTTTCACTTGTCAACACACATTTCATCTATTTCTGAGTACCTCCCTTATGTCTCTGCCTTCCTGGTATCTGGAAGTACGTGGTGCTTATTACTTGCCAGTGGCTGAGGACCTGGAGAGCAGATTGTGCACTGTGCTTGTTTTCTCACTGGGTGGTCTCCTATTTTTGCATTCATCATATAGGAGACAATCAACATGTGTCCACCAGAGGTCATTCCAAGTCATGGTAAGAGGCAAGCTCTTTTCCGTCCGACACCACTGGGAAAAGCATGTTTGATTTGGGATATTCAGTCATAACTGACAGGATTTGGCTACAGGCAGCTCTCTGAATAAGTCCACAAATGTAAGAATCAGCTGGGTATTTTATTTCCAAAAGAAAGTGTCTCTCTCTCAACACACAGCTGGGCTTACTCAACAAGATGGATCCATCCTCTTGGGATGATAACTTACAAGTATAAAGAGTTGTCTAACCCATCTAAGCGTGCTGGCACACTTTGTCCTTGGCTCGGCTTGTTTGCTCTGTTTGTGTTAGTTGCTGCAGAGATGAACAGGCGCAGGGTTTTGCTGAACCCATCCCTGCGCCTGCAAGAACCACGGACCAGCTGAGGCCACCAGGAAGCCAACTGCTCTCCTGCACCCTCCTGCCTGACCCAGAGTGATGCAGACGGGTACTGCTAGCCAGGCACGACATCCCTGGGAGATGTTATGCCAACATTTCCCCTGTGCTTTTGCAGGCCAGGGTAGGACAGTAGCAAAACTAGCTGATGACCCACCTACAGTTTTATTTTATAGGAAATTCCATATGCACAAAGGGAACTCCTGTAAAGATTTCATAGCCAGTATGAGTTAACTTGATGCTTTATAATATAATCTGCAAAATACCCCACAGCCTCTCAGGCATTTCTCTTTTGTGGAGGCAGGTAAAAATTCAGGCCTTCTGTATGTCTGCTGTATAATCCTCAAACAACAAGAGAAGAAAGAAATTGTTTTGAATTTTAAATTAAAAAAAAGTATAAATCCCTGGTGTCACTCATAAGCAAACCAAACTTGGATCACTGCAGGAGGAGTACCCCTGACTACTGCACTGCTGAGCCTCCTGAGCCATCTTCCATATTTCTGCATTTGTAAAAATGCAGAGATGAAATACACTAATAGAAATAAATATATATGAAATACACTACTAGAAAAAGACATTAAGATCACTAAATATTGGAAGCACGGTGAAAAATACTTCTTCCCTGTCTTTTCAATTTATTTGTGCATTTGCCAGATCACTGAACGGTCATTTTCAGTGCCACACTTCTGTTCCCATCACAGTGGAGAGAAAATATCTGATTTACAGAGTCATTAGTGTCTGGAAAAGTCATTAAAAATAAAGAATCACTTGCTGGACACCAAATAGATTTAACTGTCTTCAATATACATATCTGAGAATGAGACTGAGCATAGTCAGCCTGTTAAAAAAGACATTAGAAATTCTTACTCCATATCCTTTTGTATCCATATCCATACTGTTCAGTAATCTTGTTTGGGGGAAAAAACAAAATGTGAATTCAATGTTTGCATTGTCTGTTGGAGGATACAGCTCTTCCTCTTGGTTTACCCATTGGGCAGCAGAAGTAAAAAGTATTTACTATATCCACATTTTTACTAATTTGTGTAAATATTGTCCAAAAAAGTTACATAAGAATGTACAAAACATGAATGTGGTGTTGTTTAAACTGTTTCATTTTTTCATCTGCTTCTACCAGCAATAGAGAAAAACAGAAAATCAAAAATCTTGTAAGCAAAAATCAAATATGCAGTGATTTAAAAGCATGACTAACATTTAGAGTCAGGAGTTTAGATTCAGCTGTACCTTACAAATAACCTTGCTCAAATGAAACAAATGTTTTTCCTACAATTTTCATTTTGTTATTGTCTGTTTTAGTTGAGAATTACTCTGAGCTCTTTGAAACGAGGTGTTAAAGCCTGACAACCTTCCGTTTCAAAGGTCAGCACAGCATCCTCACACATCCTCACACCACGTGACAGAGCGTCACTTCTCCTATGTTATAAAGGTTTTCTTTATTTTCCTGTGTACTGATACACATTTTTGTTTCACTCTCTAGCCCCAGACTCGTGACCTTCAGTCTCTATAGATGAGTCACTGACGCCATTCGTGGAACAGTTTTACTGTGAATTCCCTGCAGGGTAAATTACACTCCAGCAAAGAGAGGGTGAAAATGTGCCTGGCTTTGTGAAGATGGAGAGACAGCGGCGCTCAGCCAAAGCTTTTTCTCAAAATGCATTCCAAATGTTTTCAAAAATTGTTCTGAGAAACAAAGCTGCGGTAAATATTAGGGAGGACCTGCATGACAAGAGTGAGAATCTGCCGTAAACAGCCACTAGCAGAAGCTGAGCAATGTGTTACAAGCAGAGAAATAGAGGATAACTCCTGCATTTCATAACCTTGGTTGCTCTTTAGAAAATGAAATGTTTACAATTTGTTTATTCTGTATCAGGTACATGTCTAGTTCTAGCAGTATAGAAAGACATGAGGAGTATTAGCACAGATCACAGATCTCTTCCAGAGCTCCGCCAGTGCTGATGGTGGTGCTCTGTTCTAGCAATGCACCTGGATATCTTTATGATTGGATTTTTTTTTCTAAGCACTAATTAAATCACTAATTCATCTACAAACAAATTGTGGGTGTCTGACCACCCTTGCGAATTGCCTAAATCTTTCTTCTAGAAAAAAAAATCACAAGTTACTGGGGCTTTCACCCCCGCAGACAACCTGTGACAGAAGCAGCACTAAAGGGGCGCACAGCAAGGAAGGGCAGTGCTGCTGCCGGCCGGTGGGAAGGCACGCTGTAATTTCTGTGCTCCCCAACTGAGCTCATGAAGCAACTTCATCATAACCTGAGCAAGGGCCAAGTGTTTAAGAAGGCAACACCAGAGCTCTGGAGTTTGGTTTCCCTTGGGGGCCGAACCGTTTTGGTAAGCAGGCAGCTGCGTAGCCACGTGCTCTGCCACACAACCAGCTCAGCTCCTGAGCTGATTTATTCAGACATTCTATGTCCTGTTTTACCACGTTTTGTAATCCCGCAGGAGCTCTGGCTCCGACCGACTATTTTCTGGCAAAAGGAAGTGCTGATATGACTGCACTGTTCCGTGTGCCTCACACTGTGTGAATTTACTGAGCCTGACAGGTGGTTAGATGCTATCACTGCCCAAACAGCATGATGGTCACGACTGAGGCAGTTTCCCCCTAGGCTGTTCACTTCAGGGCTTATCACAGAGGTGCTGAAGCTCAAGGACTGCAAACATGTCCTGAGCAAGCTCCGTGTGAGCGGCAGGATAGAGATAGGATCTTATTTGAGTTTGGTTTGGGTTGCGTTTATGTCTAATGGTCATTGCAATCAAAACAGCTAGAATCTCCACCAAAGATCTGCTCCCCACGAGGTACTTCCTGACCTTGCCCTGAGCCATGGCAAACAACATTACTGTCAAATACCCCACCTAGCGCCTGCTACTACTTATGTTTAATGTGCCTAGAAACGATGGCATCCTGAGCCATCGTGTGTATTTTACTTCCAAACCTGGCTTTTGCTGTTTAATATTTAAAAAGTCAACATGAATCCATGTACGCTGCAGGGTAAGTTTTCTTTCCCTTCTGTGCTTACTTGCTATGTGAATAAAGGAAACTTCCTCTCTGCAGGTTTTATTTGAAGAAGTGGCTCAATTGAAAAAAAGACTTCCTAGTTGAACAGCTGAGTGAGCTTGGCTGCCAAATTATGTATTGTACTCTTTTTTTCTCCTGCAGTGAAGAATTGCTCATTTTTACCTTGCTCTTCTCAGGATCAAACATGATATTAAGTAAACTAACAGACATCTGACAAGGCAAAAAAAAAATAGCAGCAGAGAATCCAGCGCCTTATGTACCAAAGTCTTTGTAAACAAGGTTTCTGTTGCACATAACCAGAAAGGATTTATATATATATGCTTTATAATTTGAAGCTGTCCTCATTTTATAGAGGCAACATGCACAGTGTCCTGGCTACCAAAGGCTTCTTTCCAGTCTTCCAGCTAAAGATTCTCTTTCGTACTCAGCATTCTTTTTGTGTAGTTTCCAGTGCAACTGGAAGAAATTAGACCTTCAAGGAAATGCTGATGCTCATCTATGGAAATGGTGGTGGATACTACAGTACTGACAAAGGTCAGGTTTTTACCATGGTCCCATCTCACTCTAATTCTGAGAACTGTGCCCAAGCAAAAGCTTGTATCAGTGGAAATACTTGCCTTAATTTTTACCATTATAGATACGTCTTTAAAAATATTAACAAAAAGGAATAGAAAGAACAAATTTTCACATCCTTCAGCCTTTGGGTGTCTTTTTTGCAGGAAGTATGCATTTTGCTTTCAATAATTTAAGGACTGACCAAGCAAACCAATAGGGTAATATGCAACATATGGACTACGTAACATAATTGCAGACTGTTTCCCAAATATTTTGTTACCTTACCTGGGGATTTTTAAATAAAGCATATTTTTCACTTTTTTCCAAAAACAGAATCTTATTCTCAGTATCTCGAGTCCAGCCTGACAGCACTTCAACAACATTTTCGTGGTCTTCGAAAAACCTTTCTGAAGAGGCAAAGAAAAAGATAATGTGAGACACAAACTCGCTCTCTCCCCTCCCAAGGCTGCAGATGGAAATTCCTGTTTCTGACTGAAATCATTAGCTCATGTTCATTCAGAACTGGCCAGCCCAGCCCTCTTTTCCACCACACAGACGAGAGCAGAACCACATGAAAACCATGGCTGGTGGAAGCACAAATCAGCTACAGACCATGTTTATGTAGCACTGGCATCTTCTTGGAGTCCTCCTGCATTTCTGAGCTGTTGCTCAGAGAATGGTAGAAACTGCATCCTGACAGGAGAGGAGGGTTACACCCATGTCCCTTAGCTGTTTCAATGCTTTTGTGAGAAAATCAACTTTCTTAATGTTTTTACTTACTGAAACAAGTGAAAAATAGCTTTTTGTCACCAGGAAGAAGGCTGTGCCCTCAGAATAAAATCTTGTCTTCCAGGTAACCACATTTAAAACCAGAAACAGCAGAACTAAGAGAACAGGAAGGCAAACTGATAAACTAATGTGAAGATCTACTCTTTCACTCACCCTAGATCCATCACCCAAAAAAGCCACCAGGTTATGCTGACATTAGGGAACTCCTGGCCTCTCCTTCTGGAGTTTTTTTTTTTAATGAAATAATTCAACAGTCACATAAATCCCCTTTGGAAGAAAAAGGATGTCAGCTTGATTTCACAAGCAATTTTGGAAGGACCCAAATTGCATTTCTCTACCAATTCTGTATCTTTGAAGAAAAAAAAAAATCAGGTCTAAGTTTCAATACCATTTTGACAGTTTCCTATGAACAGCTGTACTCCCTTTTCAGTGGTCTCTGCTGACCACATTTCTCAACAGCCTAGATTGGCTTAGAGCAAGAGAAGATAACACAGCACATATTTATGAGCTTTCCATAATACGCTTTTTAGTTTGCCAGGAGTTCGGTGTGACCCCTCAAAACCAACTTTTGGGAATTAAACAACTGCCAACTTTTATGAAATACAGAATAACATCATGGCCAGTTCATACGTAAATTGCAGTTTCTTAACAACACAAACTTTGTTGTCCTACTCCTTTTGTGTTAATAACACTGTTCATTTAGCCATTAGTATTTCTGCAGTAAACTGGAAATATAAAGTATTACAAAAAGCCCAAACAATGGCTTGAAGAGTAAACATTATCTTATCTTCCAGGATAACTATAAAATAATTTTCAAGATGTAGGAGCAAAACTATTTACCTAAAGTAATTACACTGGGGAGCAGAAAGAATATAATGACTTAATTTATATTAATTTTGAGGCAATTAATTCACTAACAGTATCTAAATTGTTCACTTAATTCTGTTGCAGTGCATCACAAAGTAATCAAATAAGATCTGGGATTCTGAGGACAGAGGGAGTGGCATGCATTTACCCTTAAAAACTAAGTAAATTCAGATAATGTGCTTAAATATATAAAGTATATATAAAAATAGGTTAAAGTTTCATTTCAGCAATATCTCTAAATCTCTTTTGTTTAGATGGAGGAAAATACTAGTTCGCAAACCTTCAGGTGGTATGGAATATATGTAGTGCACATGTCCTATTGTCAATGCCAAATCATGGATCAAAGAAAGGCAAATGTGGGAGTAAGAAGTAAGGAGGCAAAATTTTATTCTCTCATCACGTGTTCTTTAGTTAAGTGTAATTCCTGTCACGTCCACCTTTGTTTGAATTCCAGTCCCAGGCTTTCCCTGTATTAAATGTATGATCTTACAGTCACTATGTGGATATTTTTAAGTTGATGGTTTACTCTCTATAACAAGATATATACCACCCAGTGGTATATATAACCACCAACTCACTATTGAAAACATTTATGATATTTTTAGACATACAATTAATCTGAAAGTACAGCTTACTTTAATTGAAACAATTGTCTCTTAGAATATGAGTATACATATTTTGTCATGGGTCTTCTGGAATATCAATTCACTAGTCTGGAATATTTGCTAAATTTGCTTCTTACGGTGAATGTAATTTGCTTCTCTTAGATTTTAGCATGGAAAATGTGAAAAACGAAAGACAAGCAAAGACTGTCTACCAAGCATGCTGAGAGTAATAAAACTATCTGGAACTGCCAACGATAGTAAGACAAATAAAGAAGAGCTACATTGTTATAATTTTGAACAAAACAAACTGAGTTTTGCTGCCTGCTGGAAGCAGAAGAAAGAGTATGGAGCACTTCATCCCAGTCAAAATCTCCTTCTGCAAACAGAAGGCTCCATTGCCAGTTCATTTAGACCAAGGGACAGGCACCTGCATTGGGAATTCATAAACTTTTCCTTTCTTCTACTGATTTATTTCCTTCTCTATGCATCTTCTATCTTGGCTTTTAAAAGAGTAAAGAATTACTCTCATATTGAATAAAAACTGTATTAGTACAGTACAAAATAACTGATATTATGTGAGACTGAAGAAATTATTTTTTAAAAATCTTTTAAATGTTTTAAATTTTCCCTTTTTTTTTAAAAAAAAAGGTCTAAACACTAACCCCAGTGTTTGTAGCATATGACCTTCCTGAAACTCTTCAGGTTTATGAAAGTTATATGAAAGGGAATTGAAAATCTCTACCCAGATAATGAAGAAAACAGAAGTAAATTTTAGTCCAATGGTTATAGGCATTCAGGAAACGATCTGTTTGCATGTTGTAATTCTAGCACTCATAAATGTTTGTCTAAGTCATGCCAGACCAGAAGGAGCAACTTTCTGAGACACTCAATTACTATTCAAATTGACATTTATGAAATTTTCAGGGACTAGTGACATTTGCAGTTGTAGTTAAGATTAGCATATACAAAAGAATCTGTCAATATTGCTTCATGCATTATTTTAATAGGGTGGAAAGACTCATGGGCAGTTGTCTCTAAACTTCTTACAAACAGGCAAGTATCTGCTGATTCTTGACTTAGAGAAAAGTCAGGCTTTTTCCAAATAATTTTTTATATTTCTTCTATTTAGTATTGTACAATGGTTATTCCTGGGTCTCTTTTAGAGTGATACTGACACTTAACTTTCGTTGTCCATTTTCCCATCTCTCCTGGAAGTTTGTACCCTGAGAACCCAAAAGACTGTTTGATAATTTCTGTTTTGGTTCACATATAACTTCCAGTTTCTCTAGGGCAAATGCTACCGTGGAAGAAAATTTCAGCAATGCCCCTTTTCCTTCTGATGTGAATGTATTTTCAGCCTCACCAATAGAAAAGATTCTGAAGTAAGTGGCAATGAGAGAATGCTCCAGTATTAAGTAAGGCTCAGTGCCTTTTAGAGACAGAACTCATCACAGTGCACCAAAACCACACAAGTTTTGCACAGCTACTTCCTAGGCATTTGGGGCCCACATTAGTTCACATGATTCTAGCAGTGAAATACACAAAAAGTGACAAAAACAGTTCTCAGATCCCCTCATTAAACTGCAGCATTTCTTTGGCTAGTACTGCTGGACTGCACCACTTCGATCCTGCTGACAGACCCTTGGCACTGCATCCCTCCTTCACAGAGCAGGCTGAGCCCTTGTGTGAGGAGATCCCCCAGGGTATTGACAAAGAGAATAAAATTCCTGTGGCCCCTCTGTGCTGGGCAAAACTGAGTGATGGGAAAGCGGCGTGCAGGAAGCCTCCTGCAGGCAGTGGCACTGAGAATCAGAGGGCTCCATCTGTGGGGGAAGAAGGGTCTGAGTGCTTTGCCTCAGGATGCTCCATACCACCATGTTTTTGCCATCAGGCAACAATCACAGTCCCTTCGTTCAGGTAAAACCTTTCAGCAGCAAAACCTCACACACAACTGGCACAAAGGCAGGAGAAACATTAGCAATCAACTTTCCAAGCCTGCCAACACCATGGGATGCACAGCATCTGTTTGCTGCACGTTCCCACAGGACCCCGTCAATGCATCACTCACCGATTTGCAGCTCCGGGTACATTTCATAGAGACACCAGTCCACGTTGCAGTCGCAGTGGGTTTTCTCAAAGAGATTGTCCAAAACATCCCGCGTCACCTGCCGCTCGTCCACCATCAGCGACTTTGTGCTGTTATCGTCCATGTGCACCTTGACAACCAGCTGAGCAAGGGGTCACAAAGAGCCAGTTAATTTCAGAAGCTGGTAAAAGGCTAGTCGGAATCTGCTAGCACAGATAAGAAAGATTAAGGCAGGAGGTTATTACTGTTTCAAAGGCACCCTGTCCCACAGGGAACTGAGGGAATGATAAAGCTTGGAAGCTTTCACATTACGCTGCCACCAAATACTAATCTTTTCTTGGAAAAAAAAAAAAAAAAAAAGGAAATTAATTTGGTCCTGTGCAAGACTTCAGGAAAGGTGAAACTGCTTTGGAGAGAAATTCTCCATAGAGAGAAAAACCTAAATCTACTGGATACTCAGCTAAGCAAAATGTATGATAGGGTAAGCACAGCAAAAGGATACCATGTCCTTAAAGAAGGCTTGAAATGTGGAAAGGCATAATTTAGTTTTAAATGAGGAAAACACTGAGGCACGTAAATTCCTCACCTAGTATTGAAAACAGAAGAACATTGTGTACAGAAACTATATACAGAGCATGAAACTAAACTGCTGACTTGGGAGGGCTTCTTCATGTCATCTTAATTAAAAATACCCTTATTTTACAATAGTTGTATAAGAGGGTTTGGTCCAACAGAGAGAATCTCTGTTGAAGTTGAGGTGGAAGCAGAAAGTGAGGATTCCCAGGCAAAAAACTACACTGTATCCAGAAAGGAAAGGCAAATGAAACCAGTGCACTTGCTCTGATTCAACCCTTGCATATATATTCCTCTGTAAAATAAGCAGCTCAGCGGTAGAAGAAGTGTTGTATGTGCATAATGTAAAACACACTTGGGGAAAAATGAGATTTTTGTCTGGTTATAGTGTTTCAAATGCTCAGAAACATGTGGGCAACTTCTGTCCCTTTGCAAAACTGGTAAGAGCAACTTTCCTTAGTCTTTAAATTTTCCTGGAATTCAAATATGACACAGAAATTTAATTATACATGGAACTTGACAACAAATTAGATTCAAAGTAGTAGTAGTCTTATTTCTGCGTGCTGTTTTCAAATATTCAGTGTTTAAAAGGAAATGAAAAGTCTTTGGGAGCCATCTCATGCCTTCTTATTAGAAGCATTGAATCCACCTTGGAAGACCTTCATTTCAGGCATTTTCGCATCTCCTATTTGAGCACAACTGAAATATCACAACTGTTTTTCCTTTTTCAGAGTTCCTGAGTATCTGCAGGTGCTGTTGACTTTAGCTGGAGTCATAGGGTATCCCTATGTCACACGTTACAGTGAGGGACCCTACAGTGGGTACAGATTTGGAAACTCGCTTGTGATGACAGGGCATAATTATATAACACACTGCAGGGCTGACACTGTCTGGAAGCTTCTATTTTCATATTTCTTGGTCTAAAGCCAGCTCTGGTATTTTTGTAGACTGCTCTACACCCATTGCAAAAATGAATTTTAATACTTCTGGAATCAGCACTGTGCAAGTAAGCAACATTTTTATGTACCTTCACGTCCTCTAAAGCATTATATCAGTGCTTTGGACTTTTTGATGTTTCAAATTAAAGGCGAAATATGAAAAGGACTAATGACCTTAGTAAGAACTTTGTTATTGAGCATAATGACAACAGATACTCAGTCAGAAGCTATTATGGTAGCATTTCACTATTTTAAGTCCTCACCTTTTTAATTTTGGCTTCTTTCAGTTTCTCCAATGCAAGTTTAATCTTGTCAGCTTTAGCCTGTGCCTCTTGTTCTTCCTGAAAAGACACAACATGTTCATTATACTTTTTATTAAATAAGGCCAGCAGTTTTACATTTACTTGAAAAGAGTTGCTTCTTGTTATTTATATCCAGAACATTGGGCTTGCTGTGAGAAATCTCACTGTTACAGGGAAACCCTGGCTTTCCTTGAGTCAATCCGTGCAGCCTAAAAGTTTGATTTAGAAGCTCAGCGCTTCCTTTTGTTGTCCAGGCATACTGCTCTGTCTATGATCAGTTTTTCATATGCTGCAGGAATGCTTGAAAAATGGGCTTTTTTTGGTGTTTCCATACGGGTCGCAGCTGAAACATAGGAGAAGATGTGGGAAGATCTAACCCAAATGAAACAGCACTGTGGATGCTGCTGCTTCAAAGAACACTTACCCTCTCTCAGCAGGATTTAGAGAACTAGTTTTTAGGCTCTTAACTGAAAACCAAGCTTGCAATAATGTCACTCAGTTTAAGACTGTCTGTTAAATAAATTCATTGACTTGAATTCTTTTGCATGCTACATACAAGCTCTTACTGCACATGTACTTCCAGAGAGGAGCAGATCCTTCAGCTGGGTGAAATCAGGAGATTTCAATCCAGTAAAGGACCCACTCACATTAATGCAGCCACAGTGAGATACCTATATCTTTTTCTGCAAGGCCAAGCTCTTCATTTACAAGTGAATGAAGTTTGTGATCCAAAAGTACTTTGCCTTTGTGACTGGTATAAAGATTCTGACTATTCTTTTTGACATCTATTGTCCAATTGCCACCCCAGGCGATCTGCAGAGTTCGAAAAGTACATTTGGGGCAGCAACTAACTGCTGTTTCTGGCGCTGCCCTGAACTGTTAATGCTACTAGTGTGTTCTGTTTCTTGCCAGCATTAAATTCTTGCTTCTCTTTAAAGATCTGAACAGTCCCTGTTGATCTTTTTTCAACCTCACACTTCCATTCCCAGGGCTTGGAATTTGTGCTGTGCTACTCCCAAGTACATTCATCTTCCAATCAGTAACTATGGGAGGTAGTTCTTGCCCTGCCTCCACACAGTTTTTTTTCTCTGTTACCTTCTCCCTCCACTTTCTCTCCTAAAATCACCAGTTAGTTGCCCTGGGACTATAAGAAGGCCAGGACCAGGATGGCTATAGCTCATGAGAAATGCAAGTGTAAAGAAAC
Source organism: Eudromia elegans (assembly GCA_003342815.1). Lineage (NCBI taxonomy): Eukaryota > Metazoa > Chordata > Aves > Tinamiformes > Tinamidae > Eudromia > Eudromia elegans. The sequence goes on from PTEX01000137.1 coordinate 2,094,754, forward strand.
ATGTAGGTCTAACTGGGCACTGTCACCACATCTTCAGATACATTACAGATTACCACAGAATCATAAAAAAAAAAAGAATAAAACAAACAAACAAACAAAGAGTTAAGAAGGTTACCTCGTTCAACCACTGCCCAGAGGCAGATCTGGCAATTCGGCCATGACTAAACTACTCCTGACAGACATACTTCTTAAAGCACCAAACACCTTTCCATTTTGTCACTTTTGGATACTAGCCTCTCTTGGCAGGTCAAAAATACAAGGCAAGGTGTTTGACCTCAAAGAGATGGCTTCAAGCGTGATCGCTCTTGTCAGGTTCTCCACTATGAATGTCAGACTATCAGTTCTCAAGTGTCTTTTTCTTTTTCTCCAATGAAATCTGTAGCACAGCAGCACCACAACTCACAGATGATTAACTCTGAGCACCCAAAAATAACATCTGTCCTTCACAGAAAGGCTGAATGTTCTACAGGGAACAGAGAGCCTTTCAGACCATACTCTTCTCCTTGCCATCACAAAGCATCTCTCTGCAAGAGGCAGGGAAATTTGCTTTACCAAAGTGGCAGGTTTCTGCTGAAAAGCCTTGGCAGCTGGAACTCAGCCTCCTCCTGCCTGTGACCTGTGCTCAGAGTCCACGCATTGTACAAATCTGTGCAAAAGATTTCTCACCTGAGAGCTTTCCTGCTTTCATAATCTTTGCTTTTCTCAATAGAGTGGAAAAAAAATAGCACAAAGATAAAAATCAACTGGGAAAATATTAGCACTGTTAAACAAACGCTTCTGACAGGCTGAAAGATTTGTTCTCCCGCTGCAACTTCCCACCTTTTCTGGATCTTAAAATAGACATACATAAATCTCATCTAGATAATGCCACAGAAAACATACAGGGCATACTTAGTTTAAGGACAGCATTAAAAAGAAATGTCAGAATTGATGGAAACTTATGGAACTACTTCTTTAGAAGAAATACTCTTATTTTTAACTTTGGAATGCTTATATGTTCAGTAACGGAGTCTTGATATTATAGGTTTAAATGGAATAACTTGCCCTATGTTTGTTTGACTACAGACAGCCATAAATGTTAAACAAAATATCAGTCATGATTTGCTGAAAAATTACCTATCAAGAAACCTGGCTAACAGGAATGTGGATTTTAACAAAACAAAAAATACTCCATTTACAGCTGTACTTCATTCTTCTGAGCAGAAGTGTCATGACAGAGCAGATAATTACTAACCAAGAGAGTAAATATTAATCAGCTCTTTCTGTATTTCATTTTAAATCGTTATTACTTGTTGTCCAACACTGTAGCTTATATAATAACCGTACAGGCAATTCTGTGTATGCCATAATATGGGGAGCCCATCAATATTTGAATATCAGAGACAGATGAAGACTTTGGAGAAAGCAGAACGTGTTGAGAAAAGCAACTTCTGCAGACAAGTTCCTTGGGAATGCCTCTAGCTCCTCTTCTCCCAAGTGACCTTGCACGGCTGCCTCCCACTCAATGCGGCATCCAGGACAACTCCAGCTCCATTTCAGCAGGGCTGCTACTCAGACAGTCGTCTCCAGGACTGTACAAATTCGTGCTATTCCACCATGTGTGCAGGACTTTGCACCTTGCTGAGTTTCTGAGGATTTTGTTTCACCCAGGCTCTGCACTGTCTCTGCACTGAAACTCTGCCATTCATAATGTCAGTCAGTTCCTGAAAAACATTCTCAGGACATCTGCAGATGATTTTTTTTTTTTTGTCAACATACAGATCATTATTAAGATGCTACATATGAGCCCCAGTATCATTCCCCCTCACTACCAAACACCAGGCCAGACCCTGACCCTGAGTCAGGCATCACTATCCCTGGCAGTTTGGTGAATCTTCAGCCCATCTAACAGGCCTCTCTTTCAGCCCATACTTCCAACATAGTTTGTTTAAAAGCTTGATATTTCCAAGTTAATATGGGAACATGCCTGCAGGGCACGGAACAGAACTTTTTTTGACAACACCTCCTGTATCAGTTACACCAGCTAAATAAAAGACTTCCGTTTCTGAAATGGTCTAGCTGCTCTTTTCACAATACTGATACTGCTTTAAGATAGGAACTTATCTTTTGAGATAGAGAAAGAAAAGAACAAAGTTCCTCCCTCATGTTTACAACTTTCATTCCTCCAAATCAGCACAGAGGTTTTCATATCCCAAATGAAATTCTATCCAGTGAGTTGCCTCTTACTATAATCAGAAAAGTCTACTTCCTACTGAATTTCCATTCTTTTTGCTAAATGCCTGTGATATGATGCTCAATGCAGAGACAGCAATGGTGTTGAGGTTATACATATTCAGTTTATGTAAGCTTTTAAATTGCAATGAAATGCTCAGGATTTTAAGCACAACCAACTAGTACAGTTCAAGATAGGCCAATAGAGCATTTTTTTCACCTTCTAATCTTTCTATTCCCTAAATGTAAGCAAGAAGAATAATAAAGAAAAGCGGAAGAATAATAAAGAAAAAAGGCAAGAGACACTTCATGCTCTTCGTGCTGCATCATTCTCTTAATGCAAACATTCTCCCCATAGGACTGTGGCAGGATAGAATTCTTATGTTATCTCTCTCTTTACAATGTCATGCTGAAGACTAGAAATATCGTGTTTGATTTGGGTAGTTAAAACAGATTTGCAAGAGAGAGAAATGTGAAGGCGGTTGTGACAGCTCTGATAAATTGTAGCATATGGGTGTCAACTGTTTATAAACAGTGCCTACTGACAGCTTTGGCATCTCCTAAATAAAGTGTGTCCCATATTGCAGATGGTCTTCATTATCTTCCTTCAATGACAAGACCAAGAAGAGCAGAGTGATGTCAGTATTGGGATGAGAAGACAGGTACATTTTGTGCTCAGCCTTGCACCCAGTGTGCTAGAAAATGCCAGATTTTGCACTATTAAACAGTTTTTCCTGTTTCAAGAAAAAAGACTAGATGTAGACCTGGGGAACAGTTCTTGAGTCCACTCACCAAAAGGAATAGATTACCAGTAGGTGGCAAAGAACCAAGTGATGCCTGCACAGAACAGTGAGACTTTTGGCCATGCTTTACACTGATGTCAAAGCCAAGCTCTCTATGAGAAAGTATTAATTGATAAATAATTATTAAGTCTCCCATCACAGTAAATATTATGTGAGGACTTATGCCCATCTTGTCCAATCAACATATCAATTAGAAAGGAATGAGTAGTAATTCTTATTGTTGCACCCACAATAATAAACATCTGTCACTCAGTAATTTTGAACAATATCTCAACCACAGCTTACCTGAGTGAGTGGCTCAGGAGGAGGTGGTGGTGGCGGCGGTGGAAGGTCTAAATTAGGGTCTGGAGGTGGAGGGGGCAAATCATCCACAAACTGTCCCGTAATGGTAACATAGGTGCTTGACACAAGAGAAGTGGCAGTATCCGAGCCTTTTGCAGGCTGAGTGACAGTACTTTGCTGATTGCCAGTAGTCTTCTGGGCTTGTAAAGTTCGCTGTTCAACTTCATTTATGTCTGCTACAAGATCAGCCATTAAAGCATCTAGGTCTGTGTCCTCTAAGGTACTTAGGGATTCTGTAAGGAAAAATACCAAACATATTGGAGTGAATGCAACACAAAACACCATGTCTTGAGTGAAGATTAGACTACAGGAGATGTAGTTACTTTAAAATATAAGGTAATGGAAGAGAAAAGAAATTTTTAAATGGGTTCAAAAAACAGACATGTTTTGCAAATAGCCATTTACCTGGTCATACTCAAATTCAGAACATAAGGAATTAAATCTATACAAATTAGGCAATACAGGAAGCTTCATCTTCAGTGATAAGGTCTCAGATCCATAATATGTTTCAAAATCTGGTCCTGATCTGGCAAAGTTTCTAAGCATATGCTTAGTGACAAAGTTCAATTAGCTCCCATTAGACTGCTTATATAGCTAAAGTTAAGTCAGTTAACTCAGCAAGTTTTGGTTTGGTATTCAGCAATATGCACAACTGAACCCCAGATCAAAAATACCTTCATATATCAGTATCATTTAAAAACTCTAAAATCCACATGAGGCAAAGTCAGAATCATAGAGCTCTAAGACTAAGAAATCACATGGCTTCAATAGCACAAATGTGTAATCCCACCTATGATGCACCTCGGGTGAAACGCAGGGGTTTGATTAAATAGAAGAACAAACCAGGCTACTTACCATTTAAATCTTTAAAACCAACTGTAAAGCTGAATTCCTTGTTGGCTGCTTTGGGAGATGGTAACGTCTCCACCCCTAAACTCTGTTAAAGGTAAATGAGAAAGATATAGCTCTGGTGATATTATTTCTATGACAGACACGAATACCTGTCAATTACTCACTCTGAAAGTGTCAAAAGAAGTTAACTCTTCCCCAATGGACAGAACACTGCACATTATTCAGAAAACCAAACAGAGCTTGAATAAGGGTTCAACCATTGTCTCTCAATAGTGCCAATCGTTAATGGCAAAACGTTGGCCTAGGTCAGGGACTGTTTATGAGTTTTGAGCAAGGCTTTTGTTTTTTTCTTCATTGTATTTTGTTTTTGGAAGGAGAGTTTAAAAGAGTTTAGCTGTGGATGCATGTACACGTGAGGATATATAGTGCCATTTTGTCCAGAGTGCATTATTTACTAATAAAAATGTAACCTAGCTGTTACTTGCTCCTGTTGTTCGAAAAGATATACTGTTTGCAATGGAAATCACAAATCTGCATAGTCTTGTAGAGAATTTCCAATCCGCAGCTTTCTGGTTAGGAAGCAAGCAGGGAACCTCTGGTTTAGGAAAAATTTAGGAAAAATACGCAGTGAAGATAAGGAAGATAAATTCTCCTTCTCTTCCCTAGCAAGGAAGGTGATAATTCAAATAACCAAACACTACAGAACTGCAGAAACAAGACCAGAAGGCATTTCAATAGCTACCTGTCAGGTCGGCAGGTCAGCTAAGCTCTTCTGCAGGAAAAAACAAATAAACAAAAAAAAACCCCAAACAAAATAAAAACTCCTCTGACCAGATATATTCCAGCAACTACTCTGCCAATACACTTTACTGCTTCCCTGTCCAGATACATGGGGAATCAAGTGCTTTCTGCTCTGAAGTAGCCTTTTATGTATTTTAAAATTATCAGTCTTGTCTTCAACAGACTAAATAACCCTGCTCAACCTTTCCTCATATGTCTTGTTCCTTCCCTTCTCATCACTGCCACTGCTTTCTTCCCAATTTCCTCCAGCTGACCCTCTTCCCTCTGAAAATGCAATGCTACCACTGGGCACTGTTTCTTACCAACATAGAGCAAAGTGGAAGGGCTCCTTCATATACCTTACAAGCTCTACCTTTGTACATACATTCCTGTGAGGTGTTTGAATTCCTGCTGCTATAGTATGGCATTCTGGTCATACTCAATTTGCACGAGGGCATTTACATTTCTTAGGGCTGCCTGCAACTGACAAGCATTTTCCCTGAAAATTTATGCAAATATTTCTCTTGGCAGCAATTTTCACAAATTTCCCACCTAGGACATACTGGTTTCTTCTGTGGTTGAAAAGAGCTGGAAATGAAAGAAGCAACAACTTTAAACACCGTTTCTCTGTTAATAGCTACTCTCACTAAAATAGACATGGTTTAAGTCAGGGTGTGGGAGAAAGGAAGTGAATGAGATAGTTTTCCAGTGCCTGAGTTAAAAAAAAAAAAGGTGCAAGAAGGGAGGGTATAAAGAGTATTATGAGATAGACTGTTAGAGTATAAAGGATATAGCTTCATTATTAATGTTTCTTTTTTTTAAAAAAAAAAAAAGTCATAACATCCTATATTGCCCAGAGAAGTGCAGAAATAAAAATGAAAGCAGAGAAAGTATAAGCAAAGAGAAATTGAACAGATTTTTTTTAAAATGCTACAAAAAAGAAGATGACATTAAAAATAGCAGGAAACCCTGATTCTTGTTCTGCATTCAGCTTTCCACCTTTTAATGCAATGAAAGAGCATTTCTGTGTGTTTCTATCATTTATACTGACTTTAGGACCAGAGAAGCTGAGTGACGAAGACAGTGTGAAAAACTATCTACAGACTGGCTTAGGAAATGAAATCTGAAGGCATTAAAAGACTCAATTCTGCTGTCAGGAAGAGTTTCAGGCTGTCACAGAGGCTCCTCTTAGGCAGGGAGAAGGAGAGTGGAGCTGCTGCTCAGTGCAGAGGGGATGGGCACCCTCAGCCCCCTCCATCACCAGCAGGCGCAGTGGGGCTCTGTCCAACCCAAGGAGGGAAAACTTAACACAAGCATTCCTTTGGTAACGAGCAAGGCAATGAAGTTAAATTATCCTCGAAGAACCTCCCTTTATATACATGTGTGTGTCTCTGTATACACATGCATACGTAAACAAGCATATATACACGTATATATGTAACTTGTACACACATGGTTACAAAAACTCATAATAAGTCAGAAGGCTAGCAGGGGCAAAGTATTATGGTTTGATAGTTAAGACTTCCATAAGCTATCTAGACTTTCATGTAGTATAAGCAAAATTCCTATTTTGTGGTTTAGGATTAACGGCATTTGATTTGGCAAGCATGAGGATTTGCTGAGAGGAACAATCCTCCTAGACCGAGGCTGCAAGCAATCGAACTCACACAGAACCCCAAATAACAGCTTAAACGTTTCAAGCAACCATATGTTAAAATACCACAAATCTATTGAGTTTAGAACTATAGATTCTCCTTTATTAGGTTTCAAAGGAAATATTCCAGAACTGTAGGTTTAGAAATGGGCTCATGCTGTTTTATTGTTTCCTCTCAAGATTATATTCTGTACTCCTAATAATGTCTCTATCAATTCTTAAATGCCACCCAGCTGTACCTTAATATATATCAACATATCTAAAGATGACTCTTTTTGTTAAATCATATATTTAATATAACAAAAAATGCTATTTTCATATCCAAAGCTTACATATTTCACCCAGGCTACATCTCTTTTATCCATATATATGCAAAATGTTCATATGTGAAAATTCAGACTCCTGTTCGATTGAATCTTTCAAGTTCTTGCAGCTAAGCCTAAAAGGAATTTAAGCTACTCATTTGTTCTTTGGAAAAGGCATCTTTCACAAGCAGTCATCTCTCTTGCATAATCTAACCTGCATCAGTATCACCTTGTTCTCCACATCCATTGTTTAAAATGTCAAGTAGAGAAATTCAGCTGTATGCTTTTCAAAATACGTTTTTCTGTATTTATTCAGAGTGAAAGAGCATGAAAACTGCAGAAAGACTGTCTCTCTTCTTGACTACATAATAGTAATTTTTCAAATCTTTCAGGAGAAAAAATAGTATTTACCTGGGTCAGCATGTCCATTTCCCCAAGTAAATTGCTGAACATTTCATCTATATCGTCACATGTTTGCTCCATCTGAAAGAGAAGTCCACAGATGCAGAATTATTACAGGTTCATTTCAAAGTTGGCAAAGAGAAGAGTCAATGTTCATGCACAATGCTTTCCCAGGTAATTTTAAAATAACTGCTCTTGACTTGCAATAATTTGAGATAAAATCTCTTGTACAATTTAGAAATAACTAATAACAGATCTGAATCTCAATCCTGTATTTGCTTGAACACACACTTGGACTCTGCACTCACTATGAGCTCAACAACTTCAGTCCTTTTTAGAAATTTATATTTCACAGGATGTCAATAGCTAATAAGTGCTGGACGCATCTTAAACATCAAAAATATCTGGCAAGTGGAAAATGAAAAAGGAATCAAACTTTGAGGCTGAGAAACTCCCAGCTGTTTTGTCCCAAAAGCTTGCTTTCTTTGGCTTGACCAAGTGAAACAACAGGAGTGTATGAGGTGTTACGCAGTGCAGCAAGTGGTTATGATTACCTAGATGACTATCTTTCTTAGGATTTCTCCCTAAATTCTAAGAGCTGTCCGAGAGAGAACTCTCATCTCGCTTCCTCTCCGGACACTGGGACTCGGTAACAGCAGGATGCGCACTGGGGTCTCCGCTCGCAGGAGGGGCGGCATCGGGGCCGCACCGGATGAAGCGGATGCAGGGACACAGTTTCTCTCGTACTCTGTCACCACTGAGATTTTTCCTCTTCGGGGAGAGGAGTCATGTGAAGAGGTGTCCAGCATGGAACAGTGCCAAAGACAAGAGCTACAAACACCATATGTAGAAACACCACTCTGCAAGGAATTGTGTAAACTCTGGTACTGATCATATACATGGCTTAAACCTGGGCCAACTTAAAACATGTAAGTAGACCTACTGATTCACTGGATTTGTGAGCACTCTACGGAATCAAGACTGACACGATGCCAAAATACGATCCACTGAGGACCAGGACAACTTTAGTGATTACAAAGCCTGGCAAGAAGAGAAGATCACTAAAATATGTATCTCTTGTTTGAGAATTACTTTCTATTACTATTCAAATTCTAGAACTGCACTAAGCTTACTTGAAGCTAGGATTTTCAGAAGATCCCACTGCAGTTTGCTGGCACAAAAGTGCTTAATTTCAAACCCAATTTTCATGAAAAACCCAGCTGAGAGCACTCCCCACCCCACCACCTCCAGAAAGAAAAGGAAAAAAAAATTTAAAAAGAATGGAAAAGGGAGGGGGGAAAACTAAACTAATAGAGGAGAAAAAAAAAAACAGGAAAATGAGTACTGGATTACACATCAATCTAATGCAATTTTTAAAGGCTCTCATAAATATGAAGTTGCTTTCTTTGCCACCATATGATTTTATCATTCTTAGTTACTTTTGATTCATGACAGAAAAATAATGTAATCATAAGAAAAGGCAACATAGAAATAATTTCCACTGTAAGGTTGGAGCAGATCAGTCACTGCTAAATTTTCCTTATCAATTCATATAAATTACATTTAATATTAGGGTTTTGGTGATCTTTAAAAACATAGTGGAGGGGGAAGTCCTGAATATATATTATAAGAATGAAGTACAGAGTAATTTTAGAAAGATAAAGTTAGCGTCCCCATTACCAAAGCACACGAAGAAAATATTTTGGGGTCAAAACATACTGATAGATGTCTTAACTAATGTGAGAACCCTCAAAGCTTCATGAGGATTTTGTCAAGTGCTAGCAAATGCTTACCAACAACAATGATATTTTCAAATGTCAGTTAGGTAAATCTCCAAAAGGTGTAACTGCATAAAAGTGTCTTATCCACTCTCTTCTTTGGTTCATTCTAGTTGTGACTGCTCTTCACCGCCACGCTCACCTTTCTTCCTTTGATTGTCCCAGCAGGAACAAACAGGCAAAGCAAAACACAGCATTGGGAATTATCCCATTCAAGAGACTGTGTATCGCACTGGAAAATTCTTTCTTTGGGCTTTTACAAACAGCCCTGAAATAATTCAAATCAGAAATTCAAAAGTAAAACCTGCAGTGTATGAGCTATTCTTAACAAAAGACAGGAAAAGACTTGCCGACTCCCTAAAGGAAAGTTTCATACCTAATCCACCTGTATAACCATTAAACAATATTGCTTTTCCTGTATGATTTTTACGTATACAGTACTACAAATATTGGAACATGAAGAAAAAATACAAATATGACAGTAGCTTTACAATAAATTTCTCATGATAGGCATAAGATACTTAAGCAGAAAAAAAAAATAAGAGGAGGAAATTGTGGTTTTAAAGAATAAAAAAAATTGAGGAGGGGCACATGGGACAGCACACATGTGAAACTTTTAACCTATTTTTAAAGTGACTGATTTTCAAGCTGATGCCTTTTGAAAGACTTTTTGAAACACTTTCTGAAGTAACACCCAGAATACAGGAATATACATTCCTTTACGCTTTGTTCTCCCCAAATTCTTAAATTTTCAGCAGACTCTTATTTCTTCAAGAAAGCTTGTTTCAAATATACTATACATCTAAAGGATGGGAGCATTTTCTCTTCAGGAGGTTATTTTAGCCATCAAGTCTCAGTATCTAGTCTCAGTATCTAGTTTACGCATATTAAATTATCTTTTGTAGGCTTCTGTAATACAAAAATATCTATTTGTCACATTTTGACTCATCAATACATTTATTCACCCCTCATTTAACAGAAGTCCCACAGGGCCATTATTTTTTGTCTTCTCATTTTCAGAGTTTAGCAACCTCTTTGCTGATACAAATCATTTAACCTGCAATTAAGAGAAATATGAATAATAACACTCTTGTATTTTACCCTACTCTTTGTATTAGTAGCCCCTTTGTTTTTCAGCTCACTCAAAATATTGTTTCTGCACATATACTTCTTCTTTTTAAATTATAGTAGCTGAGTCCTACCTGCATCCATTCAGGTGCCTCCAAACTTTTCCGTTATAAGAATTGGTTCTATGCCTCTAGATCATCCCACAATACTGTTGGGTAATGAATTTTTAAACTTAGAAAAACAACTAAACATCTAATGATATACTCTCTTTCAAATGGAGATGTAAAACTATACCTTCTCTTGAGCATTGGGCCAAAAAGGTAGAAATAAGTTCTCTCACCTCTAATATCAGATGCAGAGAAAGTCTACAACAGGAACCCTGTTATTGACACCACATGATTCTGTATCATTGCAAGCATCTTGATTTGATAAGGTATTAGAAAGAATAAAAACACTTAAAACTTTACTTTTTTAAGAGTTAAGAAAGTTTGGTGATTTGTATGCTAATAGAAGGCAGCATTGCTATGTTTATGAACTAGACATAAGAAACAACAAAGTCACTATCTCTTGACAGTGATTCAACAGAATAGGTAGTAAACAAATGATACAAAATTCACCATACGTAAAAACAAAAAAGTACTATAAAGCTGATGCGGTGACTACATGCTGTAACTCTAAAAACAAGGAGTACAACTACCAATACAATAACACACTAAAAGGTTTGAACTGTTTGCATCTACTACATAATAGGCATTACTACAAGTTACTGCTTTTCAACAGGAAGTCACGTGGTACCAAGACTTGCGATCAGAAAATAAGCTTCAAGGCTTGTGCAATACTGAACAGGAAACACCAACGGTATCATAGGCGAGATTACCATCTCTGCAACTCAGCTGCAGTTGGGTTGTTGCAATTTAATCATCCTAAGGGCTAAAACGAAAAGGAATGAGAAGCGGCAACGTGTCCATAAAAAAAGCACACTGTGGAGTCTTGCCAGGAACAGCATTTGGACCCAATCCACTTAGTGACCTCTCAGAAGAGATACAAATATGTGTATTGAATTAAAATTGGTGTCGTTAGTATTAAAATGACATATGCAAAAATAAGAGTTAAAAATATGAAGTAGAAGTGGAGTTCATATTGCATTAAAAAGAAACCCAAAGCACATCTTATCTTCCAGTCTCCACTCTAAAGTTTTTAAGAGCCACAGTACCAGTGCCACAAAAATGAACACAAACTGTTTGAGTAGTTAGACCACCACAAGCAGCATTAAAGCTTTCTGCTAGCAGAATGCTTAATACTTAAGATACTTTTTGTCATGAAATGAAACCTTTTGTGCTTGGAGAGAACCACCAGTAGCCTAACCATCATATATGCAGAGGTAGTCATCCCACATCAAAGACAGCAACAGAGAAAAATTAGGGGAGAAAGATGAAAATGACGGTTTCATGGAAGGTCCTTCATATACAGTGAAGCTAGAAAGAGGATGACAGAGTAAACAGGTGAGAAAGTAGCTTGATAAAAAACAAAGCATCACAACCTAGAGGTAGGTTTTGGAGACACTACTTTTTGCAGACTGCCTTAAAAAGTAAAAACATGGGATAGAAATGAATCCACGACTTAGCACAACTGTTCCAGGGAAATGTGCAGAACTTAACTGCAGAACTCATCATCAAAACTGATGAGTTAGTAAGCTGACGTGCTGTTTTTTATACAAGTAGTTGCATTTTTAGGTGTTAGTATTTCAAAAAATTCCAAGAAGAGATGTTGAACCTTGTATGTCAAGACCTAAACAAAGGTTCTATCAATTTGAGATTACAGTAAAGCTTTTGTGATAGACACCACTCCTCCCAGCACAGTTTTTTTTTTTTTTTTTTTTTTTCACCTTACACCTTCTAAGAAGGTCACGGAAATTCTAGAAAAGGTCCAGCACAAAGATGATTAAGGGACTGGAGCATCTATTGTATGAGGAAAGACTAAGTGTGCTGGGCCTGGTTAGCCTGGGTAAGAGTGGATCTGATTAATATGTGTAAGTACCCAAGGGGAGAACATAGGGAGGATGGGGCCAAACTCTTCTCAGTGGTGGCCAGTGTTAGGACGAGGAGTAATGGGCGCAAGTGAAACACAGGCAGTTCCATTTCCGTGTGAGGAAGAACTTCTTTCCTGTGAGAGTGACAGAGCCCTGGAACAGGCTGCCCAGAGAGGTTATGGATTCTCCTGCTCTAGAGATCTCCCAAACCAGCCTGGATGTCACCCTGTGCCCCGGGCTCTGGGTGTCCCTACTGGAGCAGGGAGTTGGACTAGATTATCTCTAGAGGTCCCTTCCAACCTCAACCATTCAGTGATTCTTCTATAGCATGTGATGACAGTCACTGGTGGACACCATTTGTTGGCCAAATGAACCACAGATCTGAAATAAACCTAACCAGGTTCCTTACAATAATTTTACAGATAAGCATCTAGAAGAAACTCTATGACTACTTAAATATTTCTTACAAATTTCAGTGAGGGAGATCACAGGTTGCTTAACCTGTATTGAGTCATCGGTAGTAAAAATTTCCCGACAGACACGTAGGTCAGTTTTTATTAAGCGGAACATGAGAGAACACTTATCTCCGTGGAATTCAGGCCAGAAGAATAATCCATTTAGTTACTAATTCTAGTAGAAAGTTTTTGAGTGACAAAGCAGAAATGGCAGATGCTGCCAGCTTTCAAAATTATAATCAGATGTGGGAATTAGCATGTTCTAGGGACTTCTCTCTTTCATTATACTTATATAAACTGACCTGATGTCATGTAACTTTTTCCTGGTGTAATACTAAGTTATATTCTAAGCAGCAGAGATCGGTCAAAGAAGATCATCCCAGTCCTGCCGCTTTTCTAACTTTCTGCCATTCATAAGCATAGAACACTACCAGAAACAGCTTGCACACACAAAGATAGCCCCCAAAGCAGTTTATCTTTCATTTCGCCTCTTCTTCTGGGAAGTCTGGTGTGGCATTGACTGATGGTTAATTTGCAGATGAAGTTATACTCATATTTAATGCAGAATGGATTTGACACATCAGAATCCTGTTCATGATGGACCAAGGACTACACGCTAAAAGACTAGGAGTTGCAGGAAGCAGCTGACATAATTACAAGGGTTTTATCCTCACTATTTGTATTATAAGCAATTTGGCTCTGGATTAAAATTAAAATGGCAGATAATAATCATAACGTGAGAGAATATGTCTTTAATTCTTACCCAGGGCACTAAAACATCTTCAGCTGACTATCCCATGTATAACACTTGACAGCATTTTCCATTTATTGTTCCAGACACATTTTAATATACACCACAGAACCAGTTTTGACAAAAATTGCCTTGTTATCTTGCATCACATCCTTGCTCATATTGATATATTTGACAATTATACCTATATAACTCATACTCTACCACCTCTGGAATCATACATGCAGATGTAAGTACAAACACCTTTAGAAAAGGATATCCCAAACTCAGAGACCCTACTTCTTTTTTCATAACTATACAACACATATACAACTACAATTCTAAATTCTTGAAAGTTTATTCTCTCTCTGTTATTTTGAAACTCATGGATAATTCACATGTGCTACAGGGATAAACCTACAGCTAGGACAGAATTTAGGGAAAGTCTGTATTAGGCTAAAAGACTCATACTTCATAGACCAGAAAACACTGCTGCACTTTAATGATAACAGCAGTTTTGTATTGTTGATAATTTCAACATATCAAGGACTCCTACATATGAAAGCAACAAATGAACACAAGTACAACACGAACATGTATATATATTGCACATATATATTTGGTAACTTATTTTTCCACTGGCAATAGAAAGTTCTAGTAAATGTTTGCAAAGCACCACGGGACTGACTCATGCTGTCCTTCAGGTGATGCTACCTCAGTGACCACCCCCTCTGCCCTCCCCAGCCTATGCCTCACTCCCACACTTTTCCCCCAAAATACACCTTTATCCCACTTGAGGTGGCAGATAGTGGTGCTTCAGAGTAGTAGCTGTGGCTCCTGTATTTAGGGTAAGGCAGGATGTCAAGATTATTGAATGGTCCCAAGAGCTGAGTTAAAAAGACAGAGGGGCAACAAACTAGCTCCAAGTTTATTTGCAGTACTTAAGGAGGAAGTTACTCAAGGTCTGAGGAGAGGCTCCAGGGGCAAGAAGAAAGAGGTTAAGCTGAACCTTGAACTGTTGACAAGTAGTGTATGGGACAACAGTGTATGTGTTCCTGGAAAAGGAACACAGAGGAATACTGCACTCTGAAAAGAAACTCTGAGGGACACAGCTCGTCTACCATGCTTCTCTCCAAAGTAGCTCTTCCAAGCATAGATCTGGAGTCTGAGCCTTGGAAATGGATTGCATAGGGCAAAAGGGACCTGAGTCTACACTGGCAGCTGAGGACTGTGAGCTACATTGCAAAATATTGCAGAAATGTTGCACAGTTACTGACTCAATCATCTTATTTTTCCTTTGTCACTGAGTTATTTACTGTAAAATGGACAAGTTTGGGAACTTCTTTACCATGCAAATACAATAAAGTCTCTATACAAAATGAAATGGTAGAAGGAGATATGTTTCCATTCCTACATCTTTACATGGATTTTGCAGAAGAAATAACTCCAGTCTGCCTTCTCCTGGTGGCTGCCTGTCACCTGGTTCATCTGCTTTGTGCCAAGGCACCTTTCAGTATGGAGAGTGAATAAAAATATATTGTTAATTGCCTGCTTCAGCTCTACCTAGCTACAAGCAACCGCAAACATACAAGCGACCAGAAAACAAGTGTCAAATGTCTTAGGTTTTTCTCTCTTGCCTTGCTGGGAGAACAGAAGGTTGCAGTAATGTAAATCTGAAGAGCACAAAGTCATTCTATCTCTTTCCACATTCCTTCGCATAACCTGCAGATTGCTGATGCTGGTGTAATGTTTTCCTTCCTGTTTTCCAGTTACCCAACATTGCAGTGCAGAACCCATATACCAGCTAGACACTTTTTTGCATTTAAATAGAATGCCAGCAAAGGAGAACAGTGTGATGAGCAGCAACTTTCGAATCCAGCAAAATCATCAGCCTATCTCCACCCTGGAATGGATCAAGTAGTCTGTAAGCATTTAAATTCCACTGGTTGAGACACTCCCAGAATTCATCTATTCTCAAACTCTGAGATAAAGATGTGTGTCTCGTGGATCCCTGCTTAATGAGGATTTTGACATTTAGCTTCAGAATCCAGATTGCTCACTGATCTTACATTGACAAAATGTCTAACCATAAGGAAAAGACATACAAGAAAGAGAATAAAGAGAATACAGGGATCTATAATGGGGGGAAAAAAATCTGTTCTCTCATTGGCATTAAGAGATGATGAGTTAGGGATAATGGAAAGAATAATATAAATTTAGGAAGAGAATAAAAGGACAAGAAGCCATCTGAGGTAAGTACAAGATACTATATTAAGGTCCAGGAGGGCACTCTCTACCCACACAGTAATTTATTTCTAGTGCTAATCATTGGCAAAATCTCTGAGTCACCACTCAAAAAACTTATTTGTCACTCCTACAATTGAATGTTTTTATTATTGCCATAAATGTTTGAGGGAGGATACTCATGGTAGGGCAAAAAAGACCAAAAGAGGAAAAGATAGTAAAGGTAGAATTTCAAGTCCTGTATTATCTTTCCACCTAGAAAAGCTACTTCTTTCAGTCTACATAATGCACAGAAATCATGACCAGTGGGTGTCCGATGGTGATCTGTGAAGAAGGTGGAAGCCTGGAATCATCACAGGTGGGCCACTGTATTGGTGCAGCTGGCAAAGCAGCCATGCCTGCAAGCCATGACCAACCACTCAAAGGAGATAGCTATGGAAGGAGAACACATCAGAGAAAAGGAGAATCTTGCAACATCTTCTTCCATTATTGTGTAGTTCTTCCATTACTGTAAGTTTTCCATGAGAAGACAACACCATTGTCTCTCTCTTTTCTTCCACCAGAAGAAGAGTAAGACCTGATTTGGTAAGAAATAACAGTTCCAGCATGGCAGAAGGGAGACAAGCAAGCTCAATCTAACAACAAATACAGAAGGCTTTGCTGAATTTCATGTAAGGCTTCCATGGGACAAAACTGCAGTTACTTTCATGCTGAATCCCTTCTACCTAGAAGTTCTACCTAGAACTGCTGGTTCTTTTGCATTGGCTCCCTCAGACATTAGGTTTGCTGGCTTTACCTCAAGCACGAAAACATAGCCAGTACAGTACAAACCTAAGCTGTGACCACGACAGTGTTAGAAACACTGTCCGTCTGCATACACGTCTTTTTTAGCACGTGCCTTCACTTGCTCAGACCCTTTGAGCCATATCTACAGTAGATCTCCAAAAACATTATCAGATCATCAAAAATACAGAGAAGAAGAGTTAGCAGGTAGCCTTGACTGTCATTTAAATTATTATTTTTTAATTTGCAGTCAGAGATAGAAACTACATCAACTTTCAAAACCACATTTTGAGCCATACTGATGGTATATCCTTTGTGTTTCTGGGCTTCAGTGGGTTTCCCATAGCAAGGGAGGGAAATGGGGAGCTCTAGTGTTGTTGAAAAGCCCTTATCAAAAGCTGTGCGTCTATGCAGGACAAGAGCACACATGAATCTGCAGTACGTGCTGGCTGAAGGTGAAGTGAGAGTGCCAAAATGGCCACAAAGGCCACGGAGCTGTAAATCTTCATTTGCTGCCAGTGTGGACTGGTGAGCAGCAGGTAAGAGTAACAGACAGCTGGAGGATTCTGTACAGCTTCCCTGCCCTCTCAGTGAGCTGCTCTTTAGGCAGCCCGCTAATTCTCCTAAAACTGGGGATTTAGAAGATCATTTCTAAATTTTATAGGCAAAACCATCTACTTAGTGCCTCTAAGACGTTGGCTCTTAGCTGTTATCTCTGTGTCTGATGGACTAGAAATGTTGCCAGAAGCAGACCTGCCCCCAATATATCCATTCTCTTTTTTTTTTTTTTTTTTTTTTTTTTNTTTTTTTTTTTTTTTTTTTTTTTTCATTATATTGGTTAGATTGTCTGAGGAGAATTGAGAACTTTCCTTTTCTAGGAGTATCAGCTGCACAGGGTCTGCCCATCATCAATAGCAACACCCAAGCAGGATCATGTTTCAGTAGAAGAAAAATGGAAATGGACTGAGACGATGCAATTTTCCTTTGCCATGGACCACTCCTAACCATGGAAAGACATACAGTGGAGCTCCTATCATCTGAGCCAATCTTTCCAGGCTCTTCGGTTAACAAAGATAGGTATTTTTACAGAGCATGACTGACACTGGATCTCTAAAATTGGGTAGCTGAATGAAATCTACCTCTGCAGACTACAAATATGACTCAAAAATGCAGGTGACCAACTAAAATGAAAATGTACAAAGTTAAGTGAGGAGGATCTTGCTGATAGAGTTTGAGAAATGCTTTGGTAGGTCTACACAGATAGAAATTAACATTGTCACTAGAAATCTTCCAGAAGAAAAAAGTTAAAGCTTTAACAAGTCTCCAGCACTATGGAAGGCAAACACAAGATCTTAGCACAAGGCTTTAAACAGTACCAGTGTTTTTCACCCTGGATCAGCCCCTGACAATGCGCAATCATCCACACAACAGGTCAGATAGACACACTGTAAAATAAATCAAGATGTACTGAAATGAAGGATTAAAAACAAACAGAAAAAGATGATGATAATGGCAAAGAAAAACACATGTGGTTTGCAGAGATGGAGAAAAAAAAGAAAAAAAAATGGTTCTTGGTATGTGAAGAATATGCAGGATATCCAAATTCAGCTGTACTCCTGTAATGCTACCTGAAACATGACCTCTCGTTCAAGAAAATAGCCTCCCTAGATCTTCTCCTCAAGGGGCTGAGAGGTTTTTTTGGAGGTTCTGTATCTACAGATAGGTAGGTTTTTCCTTGACTGAGACAACCCTCTGCTCCAGTAGCACTCAGGACAGCTGTTTTGCATGGACATCTTGTAGATCCAGAGAGACGCAGGTGCTGATCCTTCCATCCCCAGGAGGTCCCACCTCTCACCTCATCACCTATTTAGAGCAAGAGAAGAGCAGCTTTCTGCCTTTGCTTCCTCTCACTGCTGTAAGAGATCAGCTCCTTCTCTGCTAACAGCAAAGGTGAAACACAGCAAAAGCAAAATCTTAGCATGCTGGGGAAATTCTTCACCACCTAAGAAATCTCAGGCTGTGGTCACAAGTACTGAGTTAAGCTGTTACAACATGCAAATAGGCCCTGTGTTCACACTGCTGTCCCGTTTGTGCGAGTTACTATGTTCCCAAATGGGTTGGTCTCTAAAGATATATATGTCTAAGCAAAAAACCAAAACACCTTTACAGCCTGATTCCTAGTTTTGTGAGGCCCATTCTGCAATCTGGTAGACAATGCTCAAACATAGTGAGAATCATATACTGCAAAGACCAAACTAAGCTGGAATAAACTTGTTTCACAACAAAATAAATCAGCACTTCAAAAGGCACTAGACTCTGCTTGAAGACTCTGTGCAACAAATAACCACAAATTCCAGCAAGAACAACCAAGAACAAGCTACTCAGTAATTATTTTCAGCCTTTGCAATCACATTTGCCTCCAAACAGCAGAAGAATCAGTAGGACCCACAGGAAGTAGGGAGAGAAAATGCATAGAATGATTAAAAAATATCCTTTCACAAAAAATACACTTTTTCCAGATCTCAGATGGATCAGAAATCTCTGAAAATATGTAACAATAAGGATCACTCAGCTATCTGTAATGCCTTTGATTAAACCTCCCATAGACATTTGCAATCCATATTTCAAACCAAATTATGTTGATTTTTAAGCAATGCTTGCACAAAGCATGAGGTGCAGTTAAATGTAATATTCTCTTTTGAAAGCACACAGGGGAAAACAGAAACAACTGCTTCAGGAAAAAAAAAGCAACTAATTCATTTTTAAGCAGAAAGCTTTTAGCCAAATTTCACATGCTTTACAAAGTTTCTAGAAGAAAGGTATCTGTGAAGTTAGTGAAGGCAAACGAGGAGCAGTCTATATAGGTGAAGCAGGTCATGTAGCACAGCTTCCTGAAGCACCAGAGCCTAAACATCTTATAGGGGTACTCAACGGGATTTGGGAAACGCTGTATCAACACTGCTGTTGTACAGCAAGGAGGCAATTAACTAACACTGGCACCTACGGAGTCCTATGTAAAACTTGCATTCGTCTGAGGTAAATTAGGGGCACATGAGAGAATACAGTTTTCATGCAACTCACAAACAGGAACTAAAACCCAAAAGGCTCCGCAAATGCCAAAAAACGCCAGTTCTGAGGGTTCCTCCTAGACCCAGGTTGGAGCCGCGCTAATGACGGAGCAGTAGCAACGTGGGGCAGGCCGGGGCCTCCACCATCCCCACGGGTGACATTGTGCAGTGCTGCTCACCGGCTGCACCCCAGCGTTCTTCAGAGGGCTGGTGACACGCGGCCTGGAGGATGCGCTGCCCAGGGGACCCTCCTAGCACCCAAACACACGTGGCAGCTTCTGCTTCGGTGCACAAGGGACTGGAAAACCTCCCCACGCCGGTGGAGCCTGCACTAATTCCCGGGCTTGCGCAAGGGTGTGGCGTAGGACCGGCCTTCCCACCATGAAGGGACCCAAACCAGATACCCGGCCAGGACTGGGCAGCAAGCCCGCTACCACCGGAGGTAAAACGAAGCTCGGGCCCGGACAGAAGGAGCGAACGCCCCACGAAGAGCATCAACAGGCGGTTAATCCCCCGGGCTGGGGTGGCGGGTTCCTCTAATGAGCAGGACCGACCCGCGCAGGGCGGCTCACGAGGCAGGGGCGGCCGGGGGGCTGCCCCGCGGGCCCGGCCCCGCCGCTTGCAGCCCTGCGGGGCCCGGCGCCCCCGGCCGCGCCGTCGGGGCCCCGCGCTTACCTTGGCGGCGGAGGCT
>PTEX01000137.1:2115148-2135594 GCA_003342815.1 Eudromia elegans
CGGGCCCCGGCGGCCTCCCCGGCGCCTCGGCCGGGCCGCGCTACCCTGGGGCGCTGCCAGGGGCTCCCCGGGGTCAGGGCCGGCGTCTCCCCGCCCTCGGGTCCCACAGCCCTGCCCCGGGACTGCGAGCTGCTTGGGGGCCGCGCTGTTCTGCAGCATCACGAATTGTCCCTGTGAAATGTGCTTAAATGGTGGTCGCTGCGTAGCAATAATGTTCTGGTATTAGCAGGCAACTTTGCATCAGAAAAGTCGGTAGGGCCCTGGTTGAGTTAATGTTGTCAAGTGCAACCTCTCAGCCTAGAGATGAGTGCAAAACACACCCATCTTCTGGTGCCCGTCTGAGCTCCGTTTTCACGGCCCGTAACTGCCAAGCCAGTGCTTCTGGCTGAAATCTTCTTTGGGATCCACGGCACTGACATCTAAAACCTGTGTAGTGGCTCTGACTGAAGATGTCCCCATCTCCAGCTTCCATCACTTCAAAACCATCTTGGAAAAGAAATCAGGCAGTTTAGCTTAATCTTATATTTACAATAACTTACATTAAACCCCCAGATTTCGTTCCAGCAGAGCTCAGAAACCACATGTTCTATCCCCCCAACCCTGCTGGAGCTACAAGGAACTGCAGCAGAAGGGCGGCAGCATTTTAAAGTACCAGCACAAGCAGCACAGCAAATATGTGTCAGTGCTTTCAGGGGCAATTACATTGAACAGCTCCGGTTGAGACCATTCAGTCATATTTAATCCTGCATTTGTGGAATAATATGCTGCTTTCCTTGGGGTATTTAAAAGAATACCCAGTTACATCATTGAGAAGATATTGTGCTGATGTCAGAACTGCATCTTCAGCCATGCACATGAAAACACACCCAGATTTGGCAAAATTATTAACATTGGAAAAAATCCTCTAGACACACACTTAGTTTTAACAGTCATTAGTTTGGTAGCTTGGGAGTTTAAAATTCCATGAATACTGCATATTCTTTTAGGTAACTTTCTTCATGATTGGTCTTTTGCCCATTTGGGATAATTGGGGTGCCCACAAAAGTGGTAATTTCAAAATTTCAGTCTGAAATGAAATAGCTTTTAATCACCCTCCAAATGAAAATTTTGCAGTGAGCACTTTGCGAGTATTAAAAGAACAATAGTGCACTTGTTGCCTAAAAGTATTTTTCTCTTCTCTATGCAACCTCCCAGGCACTTGCCCACATCCTTATTGTATTGTGAGGTTTCACACTTATTTTGCTGTTGACAACATACAGTCAAGACACACACTAGGACAAACACCTATTCCGCTTGCACAGTGGACCCCTGTTTACTCTGTATCTAGATGTGTTTGTTCCTGCTCCCTCCGATGAGTCTGAGATGCAGCCGAGGAAGCTGCAGGACAGTCTCACTCTGCTCTTCCTGGACCTGCCTGGAGCAGCTTGGGCATCATTGTAGCTGGGAGAAACTGTGGAGATGAGCAGGGCACGTCCTGGAGGATCTTGATGCCGTCTGACCAGATTTGGGGTGGTGTTTAGGAGCATGAGCCTTGTGCTGCAGTGGGATGGGTGGAGGCTGCCATGTGCTCATAGGGAAGAAATGCAGCTAGGGAGGTGCTGTGGTGGACATGGATTTGATTAATGACGTGTGGCCTAAGCGAGAGACCAAATTCATGGCAAAAGCAGGTGCTTCCTAATTTGTTTTCTCCTTTCTCTGCTGAAATAAATGTATAGCAGAATCAGTCCCCTGAATCCCAGGTATCCATTCTCCTCCTCTTATCTCAAGGCCTTTTGTTTTCCAATCACCAAAACTCCCTTAACAAGTGTGTGCTTCATGGCCGTTGCATGACTCAAGTTTTAACGTATGCCATTACAAATTGTTCTTTTCCTTCTCTTATCGCTGGAGAATAGGCCACCAGGCAGATAACGTTACAGCCGTGAATGTTGTCATTATATCCTCCCAGCCCTGGGAGTGCTCCGGAGCCGCGGGCCTTGGGGATTGCGTCTTCCTATAATGCATGTTTCTGTGAAGCGGCAGATAATTTGAAGTTAAGCAAAAACATCTGTTTCCAAGCAGAACAAAGAGAAGCATTTTTAGTTTTGGAAAACCAAAACTCCTTTGGCCAAAAAAGCGATATTTTTACTAAACATGTCCTCCCTTAACTTTTCGCTGACATCACTCTATGCACAGATAACACCAAGCCCTTTAGCAGGGCCTGGCATTTCCCTGCAAGCCAAATGTGACTGAATGTGGCTGAACTCCCGCCGCAGTGCCTGGGATCTGTGTGCTGGGGGCAATGCGGGATCAGCCCTGGGACCTTGGCGGGGAACGGAAAGGCTACGATTCATGCAGCTCTGCAAAGCCTTTGTGGCACTGGCCAGCACGGGAAAAAAAGGGATAACAAAATCCATCAGATATTTCATGATACACAAGCATGAGAAATAATTAACAGTTGTTGACAATGAGTGCAATTGTTATTGTTAAAGTAAAATAGCTTTTACAATGATGAAAGAATGGAAGTTTGTAGCACAGAGGTCTAAGACATAAATATAAACTACAAAAACAATGCAAAAAATACCAGCTTATATTAAAGCAGGTGATTTCTAAATTATGGTGTTTCTTCACTTTAAGTAGAGCTCTCTGTAGACACTGTGAAAGTCTTTGACATGGTGATTTGAAGATCTTATGGGTATACAAGATAATTAGTTTTACAGAGACAATTTTTTTCTTCTTCTTTTCTTTTTTTCTTTTTTTCTTTTTTTTTTTTTTTTTTTTTTTTTTTCCAGAAAACCTTGGGCAGGTAGCAAGTTATAGAAAGTAAATCTCATCACCACATCAGAATAGGATGTCTTCTTCAAATAAGAACTACTTTGCTCATTTTTTTACTGTTCTTTTTTTGATCTTGTGATAGGAAGCTTCATTTGAGAATGTGTATGTAAGAAATGAGCATTTTGAAAAATGATAGTAATAGAAATGTAAATCAACCTGTGTTAAATTCAGAAGTTAGTAATAAATACATCATAAAAAACTGAATTAAAAAAAAAAGTGGAATATGGAATTCAAGGTGCAGAAGAGCAAGTGTTTGGCCAGATAAGTCTCCTGTCCCTTCATCCTTCTATCCTTTTGATTTCCAAAGGCAGTTTTTAACTCGTTACAGAATAGAATAGCTTTCTGTAATGTAGGTAACAGTACACCAGCAAACCCAGAGCAATCCCCTTTCAGAGACACTACTTGATCAGGAAACTTACACATGAGACGCAATTAGTGGTATCAGTGCAACTTGGAGGAATTAGTTCCCTAGGAGGTAGGAAATTACCTGGTATGAAAGAACACAAAAGACAAGGAACTCTGTAAGAAATAGGAGTGCCAATCTGCAGGTTTGTTTTATGAAACAGAGATAATAACATCTTTCTGATAACTCAGAATTCAAAGTAGAAGTTCTTTTTTTTTCCTTTTTCCATACTCATTTATAGGAAAGCTTGTATGCTTTGGCTCTTGCATAGAAAACCAAGAGCTGAAGAAAAACCTCAGCCTGGATGAGAGAACAGAAGAGGTCCGAAACACAGCTGAAAACAGCAGTGAAGCTGCAACATTCACACTTTCAACTGCAAAAATTTAGGGCAAAAATAGTTTTGAAAGTTTATGATCACGGCTTATTTACTAGAGATCTGCCCACTCGGATGTTATGAAGACTGATTTCACCCTTTTTTATTTTCTTTACGTAATAGGGCCTCAGGTTAGTCAGTTGCTTCCTTTTACATGAGTAAAATACATTCAGACAACAATTTACATATCCAGGCTTTAGGCTGCACATCCATTTAACATTTGAAAGGGCTTGGTTCAAAACCCAGGGATACCTGTGGGAGCAATAGTCCCTGGGTTCAATGAGTTTTTAATAGGCCTAAATTTCTCAAATACACAATAAACATAGTTCCAAGGGCATGGATATTTGTTTAACTATTTATACAATGTGGTTAGCTGTATCCTTTTTTGTTCTTTGAAAATGCCTACTCAAGTCAGCCCTTGTTCTTCTTGAGCACTTAACAAATATTCCAGCTCTGGTAGGAAATTTTGATTTCTGCATCTTGCTGTTTAGCTTTTTAGTCCACATCCTATAAAGAAGACTTTAAATGTTAAGAAACAGAAAACTGAAATCTCATCAAACTTATTCACAATGCTACTTGTTAATAACTAGAATATTGATACTTCAGGGCCTTTGTTTGAAAATGTCAGCATTTATTAACATTTTTTTTTCCGCTTTACAAGATAAGCTTTTTTATTGCTCAGGGCAATGCTTGCAAAGGTTAGCTTAATGAGAGGCTTCATTTAAAATTGGAAATTTTATTTTATTAGTGTTGTATGTTTGGTTTCACATGTATGATAAATTCAGCATGGTAGGAAGAAGGTTCTGGAGCTCCTTACTGAAGTGAATATAAGTAGCATTTGAAAGTAAAAGATGATTGAATTACTCCATTCTCTTTGTAGAATTATATTAAAGGTGTATTTTATTCATTTCAAGCAGGTCAGCTGTTTCCTGCATGGTTTCTTTCCTGTTGGATTTCTTTCCATATGCACTATTTTTTCTGATTTTTTTGTAATGTTGTAAGCATGATTTACACAGATAGAACAGTCATTTAAAGTTTCTTTCATCCCATGTGAACTTGTGTGAGAGCCAGCTCCGATGATCATTGTCTGATTGTACCGTTGCTAAATTTTTCTGACTCCAAGCTGTATGTTTGGTTACATTCACATGAATAGTAAAATTTACTGAGTTGCCTAGAGGCACATGGAAAGCCTGTGAATCACTTACAGTCTTATTTTGAGTATATAATTCATGAGGAAAGACTAAGTGAGCTGGGCCTGTTCAGCCTACAGAAGACTGAGAGATCTAATCAATATGTATAAGAAACTGAGGGGAGGATATAGGGAGGAGGGGGCCAGAATCTTGGTGGTGACCAGTGCTGGCCAGGCTGCCCAGAGAGGTTGTGGAGTCTCCTGCTCTGGAGATCTTCCAAACCCACCTGGATGCCACCCTGTGCCCCGTGTTCTGGGGGTCCCTGCTGGCGCAGGGGGTTGGACTAGATGGATCTCTAGAGGTCCCTTCCAACCTCAACCATCCTGTGATTCTGTGGTTCTGTAATTGTACATAAACTGGACTAGGATTTCTTATTCTAAGTAACTGTGTCTCTTACACAAGACTGAGAAGTCATAACTTTGAGAGTGCATATTTTTCCCCATGATTCAAAATAAACCCATATCCTCCCCCTAAAAATAATTTTTACAACTTTCTACAGAGAGATTTATAGAAATAATTTGCAGTATATTTTGCTTGTCAGGGAGCAGCCTTAAAATCTGAGTATGTATTTACTTATCTTTCCATCTCCATGAGTATTTCAGCATTTATCATACAGATAAAATGAAAAGAGGATCCAGCATATATTAGCTGTATTATTGTTATATTAACAGTGTGAAAACATCCGTAACATTTCCTAAAGCTTATGCCAGTCTTTAGGAGGGGAAGAAGAGAAAATCCTATTTTTCTCTTATTTACCGTTAATTTATAAATACAGAAATTTAAATAACCCTACAAATTAAAATTGTACAGGAGACATCTCTTATTTCAGAAAAAAAAAATCCCTCCAGGAGCGGGTGAAAATTGACCCGTTGTTTCAAATCCAAATAATGTGTCATATCCTTTTGGCACACACATTTGTTTTGCTGTAACTGTGCATGCCAATGCAAGGCCGCGGGCTAGCAGACTAGCTGCTCTTCTGTTTCTGCCTCAAAGTGAGAAGTAAAGGCCTTGCACAATCATTATTTCCCACCACTGTGTGTGAGGAACTGAGGGAAACTTTCAGAAAAAACCTTCAGAGTATGTTTTTACAGTAGCCTGGTAGTTCCTGCAGAAGAAGGTTTAAGTTCCCCTTGGGGAGAAGGTGTGGCCTTTCTCTACTGTTCTTAAGGCGCTGGAGAGCTGAGCTTGCTTCAGGTACTTGAACTAAACCTGGAGACAGACAGGGAATACTGGTAGAGTGTCACCTTCCTGCCCTCTTCTCAGGCACGTGAAGTTAACAGGTGATTTGAGGAGGTGGATGGGTTTGTTTCTGGTAGGAGGTTCTGCAATATCGCCTCTCGGGAGCTCTCAATGTACCTAACAGCATAGTTAGCCAGGTTTCAAGAAGGGGCTCAGTAGTCTGAGTAGCCAAAAACGGGGCGAGGCTGATGCTGGTGCTTGAACACCCAAGTCTGGTGTCCTGTCCAAGAACCTGTGCCACTTTGATCACCAGAGGACAGATGGCCATAGACAGGATTGTATAGAAATGGGTTTTCTGATGGGCTTTTTTTCTCACTTAGGGCTTGAATAGTGCACACCCATATGGCATCTTCTAGTCTGTTTTTCCAGGGTCAGGCTCATGCTCCTCCTGTCGAAGAAACCAAACAACACCCTCTTGCCCCTCAAAAAATAAAGCATTTTTGCCATTTCTGTGGAAATTGTAAATAAGGACTGATGGTACACGGGGTGCCACAGTAGAGTGATATTAAAGTGTGCACTTTTGAGAAGTGTGAGCTGCCCCAGTGAGTGCTTATGGAGATACCAATTCTGAGAGACAAACGCTACTAGCAGCCTCCTTGGCTTTCGTGATGTGTAAAATCAGAGCGTGGAGTCCCGTGGTTGCCTACTCACTGCCTGCTTACGTGGAAGCAAGCGGTGGGCATGTTACGATCACTGCACACTGGTTTTCAAAAAAAAAAAAAAAAGGAAGAGAGAACCTCACCAGATTACCTCACTTTTACTGAGGAAAAGTGAGAACCTGGAAGTCCACGGGGGTATCTGAACATGGCTTAGAAGTGCGGAGCCCAGCAGAGCTACGGATCATATCCCCTAGGTTATTACTGCTTACTGAGAGAGGAGTTTTATTCCAGCATCCTATATAGTTTATTTACTGGTTGACACTGAAAGACAAGTAGCTCCCTTAGCCTACCTTCCCTTGGCCAATTTTCATTCATTCCTTGGAACAACTAATAAGAAACAGGCAGGTCTAGAGAGGACAAACAGCTCTTATACAGGATATTGTTAGCTGCATATTGTATAACTGTACTTTTGTACTTTTAAGAACTTAATAATTTTCCTGCTGAATTTTACAGCTATTAGGCATGATTGAAAATGCATTGAAGGAAAGAAACTCACATTCATTAGACAGACAGACTTGCAGATACTGTGGAATTCCACCCCACTGCAGCCAAGCAGCTTTCCTTATGCCAGAGCCGTACTCATCTTCCTCTTGTTTTGCAGACAGGCCTGTCCTATTCTATAATACACTCAGGAGACAGCAAAGAGAGAATGTGAATGTTCTTGTGAGGAAAAACTCAAATGGACAAAGAAAAGCCATGAAAGCAACAAAAAAATACAAATGCAGCAAGATCACCATTCCTCCTTCCCACAAAAGGTATTGCTTTGGAGGCCTTGTTATTTGTTTTTTCCTCCTTTCCTTTGCCTATAACCTTTATAGCATAGCTGAGGGAACATCTGTATTAAAGTACTGTTTGAAAAATGTAATATTTAAATGACTAACTTTTTTTTAGCCTAGCTACACTAAGAGGTAGCACATTATAGGTAGACCATAATTATAACTTTATTTTTTGAACCTATGAAATGTTTTAATCCTTATCTGCTATGTCGAAAAGCTGAATGTTAAAGCTGACACCATGCTAGACAAACTTGTTCAAAAATATCTATCCATTCTATTTATTTAAAACATATTTTGACATTACTCAACATTAGAAATATTTCATGATGCTTTAGCATAAATATGCTTTTTGTCAATTCTCCTTTAATATAAAAGTACATACACATACAAATATATTTTTAAATGAATGCCAATATTTTGGAATTTGCATGCACAGACAGGCCTTCCTGGTTGATCTCCATGAGCCAGACCAAGCAATACAATAGCAGTGCATTTTCAGCCTTCAGAGAAAGGAAATATAATTCAAAAATTCACAGATTTCCACCATTCCACAGTCCTCTATATCGAATGCTAAAGAAACAGCCGCTTGTTAGAGATTAACACATTGTGGCTGTTGTCTTAGTTCATGCTTTTAGATATTTTTTGTTTCACAGAGCTACTGATAGATGAGTGTCTTATAAGATCTCTGAGGAGTTTTTATTTCACTTGAGTACATAAAATGTTGTCTCTGTGGTCTAGAAGGGCAGATAATCTACAATTAAACTCTGCCTTCTTCGATGAAGAATTTGCAGAGTCTAAGCAATCCATCCTCTCTGATTCTGCAGCCTTCCGTGATCTTGATGCTGGACCACACAGAAATGCCTTGGATCCCAGTGGGAACCTGGATGAGACTTTCCTTCCACCGAGCAGGGAATGATAACCCCTGCCTGCAGCCAGTTACAGCGCTTTTGCTCAAGACCTACACCTCACGTGACTCACAAGAGCACAAGACAATGAATGGTTCGGTGAGATGGATGTAGGAAGTTAACAGTGTTTTCCAGATGATGTTGATTATAAGGTTTTCCGTAAAATATAATTGAATATCAGCCTCGCTTGGATTTAATAAAATCAACAATATATAAAAGAGGAACTTCACAATAGCTTTCTGCTTCCTTTGGTGGCATTTCTTAATTTTAGTAGGAGGAAGTGACTTCTTACTTCCTCTTGCATTTGAGTCCTGCAAGAGAATAACCCACGTTATTACATTGCACCATTGCAATATACAGTTCATATTATTTTTAGAATATGACTATAATTAATATTTTAAAAAAGTCATATTTTCCTCATATGATAGCCTGAGTGCCCAGTTGTCAACTGCATTTTTAGCTGGTGACACAACCATCTGCTGACTGTAATGGAGTTTTTTCCCGAGAATAAGGAAAAGCAAACATGGCTGCAGTATTGAACGGTTAAAACCACTCAATACCTTAAGCATTCCAGCCAGAATCATACACTTTACCAAACTTTCATGGTCTTGAGCCTGAGAATTCCTATGTACTAGCTACTTCAGTGCAAATCATATGAAAATTTTGTGAAGAACACAATAAGGAAGAATATGGCTTTGGTTTGGAGGTAAAATTTTCACAGAAGATGCTTCAATGGAATGTAACTTGCCTTTGGGAAAACAGGTCCTCCTGCTTTAAAAATGTGATTGATCCTAATGTTTCTCTGAAAGCAAGTAGATTACTTTCTAAAACAGACTTAAATAGCTTCAGGCTCTTAAACAATTTTGTCTGGTGGTTTCTGGGAGAAGAGCTCTGTTCTGATTTATGGATGTTCTTCTGCAAAGCAGTTATGGAAATACCATCCCACACTGAAGTTTCATCCACTAAGTTATGCATACACACTTTTTGATATGTGATTGCAGTAGCAGTTATGAACATGTTGTATTGCTTTATTCATTTACCTCTTTTCCTCATCACTCTTTTTTTCCAGATGGTGTCCTAAATCACATGTGTGCTTGGACAGGGCTACATCTGTGACTGTTTTCTGAGACTCTCAGATAAACAAAAGACAGAAAACCCAGTTTGTCTTCACTAAAATACAGTGCAAGTACTTGTAATAAAACAGAAGAGCTTGTGACTTAAGAGGGTCTATCTGTTTCTCCTAAAGCAATATTGGTGATCAAAATTGGTTGACACCATTAATGTCAAAACAGACATAAGGACTTTTTTGTAGTTGAAATGTTTGTAGAATAAATTCTAAATTGATGCTAATTTTTTTAATTGAAGATGTTTTACAGTATTTATGATAGAACAAAAAGAGAAAAACAAGCCAATGGAATCCAATTTTCACTCTGAAAGTTGAAGTTCTTACTTTTTCCAGAAATAGGTATTCTTTTTTTGGTCTTTTTCTTTTTTCTTTCTCTTCATTCTTTATTTCTGTTCTTTCTTCCCCCCTTTTCCCATTCCTTTTCTGTTTCTTTTCCTTTTCTATTTCCTTTTCTGTTTCCTTTTCCATTCATTTTTCCTTTTCCTTTTTTCAGTCCTGTCCTTAATTGGATAGAGCTGGATGGCTTCTACTCTGAAGCCTTAGATTGATAAGAGAGATTATGGGCTGTTATCTTAGGAATGGATACCTGTTGTGCTTTAATTTACTGGCCATCAGGACGAGATGCTGGAGAGGCTGCAGATGTGTTTCATTTTGATGCGACACAAGGGCTAGAGGTACTGAAAGGGCAGTATGGCACTAGGTGTATGTAGTGAGGAGAAGAGGCTTTCAGCTCATTAAGCTTCATGACTTTTGGCAAAATTTATCATTTTGTGTAGTGCTCCTGAACTCTTTTGTGAAGACTTGAGTTTATCTTCTTACTATTGTCCCTACTTTGGTACCCTTGCCTCAAGTGCTATTCTTTACAGCATTTGACTCTGTGAGTGAGTAGTCCCTGTCCCTGAACTGAACTCAGTTATAAAATAAGTTGCTTGTCAGTGTGAATGCACCTGGAAGAAATGTGGTGTTTATGCTCTGGACTTTCTTGTTGATACTGAAGTTTCAGTTTCCGTTCCCTTTTTGCCTCAGTAATGCTATTCTCATTGCTCACTTTATCTCTGAACATAACTCATGTTGTTTGTGGGAACCTCACACCTCACTCTTCTGTTACTTTTGCTCACTTTCAAAGGACGTCCCTTTGCAGGAGCATTTAGATTATCCCCAGCCGACAGAAATAATGCCATTTAAGATGCAGTTCACAGTATAGTAGAGTAATGAGTACTGGTACTACACTATACTTGAATTTCAAAAATGCTTTTGAAGGGACTTTGGAGACGTTTCAAGTGTGAAGGCTAAAATCTTGTAAATTTTGGAGAATAGATAAAGGAGGGTGGCATCATGCCCCAAGTAGGGATGGGAGCTGATGAGTCAATAGTGAAACAGAGGTTATGTGCAGAGTCTGGTGTGACCTGGGCATGAAGATCAGCAGCTTGTGTTCGATATAAATGGAAAGCCAGAGCCAACTAAGGAATGCATAAAGGTGGAGTGATGTGATAAAAGCACCATACTTTGAAAATAACCTTAGAGCAAGAACATAAACGCCTGAGAGGAGAAAGACCACATCTGGAGACCAAGGGTAAGGATATGAAATGAGAGCTTTGCTTCAAGCTTTGGCATAGAGAGAGAGGGCACCTATTTAGAGGTGTTACACGGAAAGAATTGGCACGCTCTAGACACAGCTGTCCTGGGAGGATCTGCACGTAGATCTGAGTCAGAGATAATACCTGGTTTGAAACTTAGAAACAAAGCATGTGGGAGCAAATATTTTCTTAAAACTCTTCATTGGCTTTGTCTTTCCCTTAGCTGAAAAAAAAAAATGAGCTTGAGTTGACAGCTGAATAGAGAGACAAGCAGAAAAGAGTATATTGCAAGTGAACCTGGAACATATATATGTGCATTCCAAGTACATCCAACAATTGGCATGCAATGGGTTTTGAAGCAGTTCATATTTTCACTTACATGATATGTATTTGATTTGATCTTTGTGGAGATTGTGAAGGGCAAACTCTACATTTAGGTGGTGAAGTGTTGTAATTGATGAGCATTTTTAGTCATCATTTTTTTTCCGTATTAAGTTTTCTTCTGCTTTCAAATGCAAAAATAATTCTTTCCCCCATTATATGGATATATGAAGCAAGCCCTTGTTTACATGAATATATTCCAAGAGAGTCTTAAGCATTTGCAGATCTGCCAATATGCTCTTGTCACATAAAGTAGAGATAGTCTTTCTTGAAAGGACTATGAATCACTTCTGTAAGGGTTATGTGAAACAAAAACTCTAATTCTCTTTCTTTCAAGATGAAAATTTCCATAGGTTTAGTCTCTGTTAGATGCATTCAGGATGCTTTTGCTATTGTAACTCTGAGTCTCCTGTCTCCCACTTATGTGTCAAACACTTCCAGAAGTCCTACCTTTCCCAAAAGGACAGCAGGTCAGTAATCCAGGCGTGGAAGGTGAGGGGAAAGAGTAAGCCCAGGGCATGGAAGAACTGACCTGACCTTCCAAGTCAACCTCTAGACATTTGAATCCAGGTTGCTAAAGGCATTTAAAACCACCTATGAATTTTAAAAAGCTAAATGTTGACTCAGATTGTAAAAAAGTATTTGGATCCCATTAGTTATACAAATATGCTTAAACCTCTGGAAATCTGGGCCTTATATGTCTATGAATCAGATTCTTATGTATGAAAAATAGGGGTGGCAATACTCCTGTAGTTCACAGATGTCATATAAACATGCATGCTTTATTTAGACTGTGACATTCTCAGAAATTCTAGTTATTTAAGTACCTCAGAGAGCAAGATAGGCGATTTAACCACAGCACAGAGACTGTAAAGTGGCTCCTGAAAATACTGAGCAAACACAGGATGTGTGTGAAACTAGTGTAGTACATGAAAGAAAGATACAGGGATTTAGCTTGCTCAAAGGCCTCTTGCTTTATAGAAACAGCATTTTTGCCAGGTTAATATTATTTCTAGAAACAGAGGCCAAAACAAACACTCTTCGTGGT
The DNA here is from genome assembly GCA_003342815.1 of Eudromia elegans. Taxonomy (NCBI): domain Eukaryota; kingdom Metazoa; phylum Chordata; class Aves; order Tinamiformes; family Tinamidae; genus Eudromia; species Eudromia elegans. The sequence goes on from PTEX01000137.1 coordinate 2,127,637, forward strand.
CTATCTGATGAAAATTTATCTTGAGTAGAATAAACTCAGTTGGATCTTGATCAATCGGTGTTTGAAACATTTCCAGTTTGACTGATAATGTGCTTTCTTGCCAAAATTTTAGAATTTAAATATATTTTAAAACTGCATTGTTGAAGCAAAGTCTTTGTAATTGATCCCATCTATTTTTAGGATTACAAAAACAAGGTTTTCATGGTGGGCAAACAGCCATGCTGAAAAAAAAACCTATAAATATCTCACAGATTGGAGCAAAGATCAATGTAAACTGTTTACAAAGGGTTTTTGAGAGACCACCAGCCACTGGCGCATTGTTGAATAGCACTTTGTGAGGTTCTGTGTATGGCCCTTCACTAGGAACCAAGGGAATTACTTTTCTTTCCCCTTACAAAGTCAAAGTGTGACCACCTTCTTAAGCAGAAAACTGAATTCTTCTTATTGATTGAAAGGCACCAAGCCCAGTTAAGACAGAATCTGTTTGTTGCAAGAGGATTTATAACAGTTTGGGAAACACATAGAGGACCTGATTCACATCTGTACTAAAGCTCCTTCACGTGGGCTGAATAAGGATCAAGGCTATAGTATTCAATGGCTTACACAGTCCTAAGTTAGTCCTTCCCTGAAAAAAAAAAATCACTTTTTTTTTTTTTTGCTTGTTTTATTTCTATTCTTGCACCCTGAAAAGCGTAAGTCTAAATTGTCAGCTGGTACCAAGTTGCCTACATTTGTTTTAGTGTATCCAAAAAATACTTTTGTGTATATGAAAATCCGTCTTAGGTCAACCAAACTACAGAACTGGGAATTTGTCATTGCTCCACCCTGTCACTCTCATGCACTTTCTCCCTTTGATAGTTGGGAAAACTAAATTTTGATGAATTGAAAGAAAGGAAAAAGAAGTAGCCTTAGTAATTACTATGGCTTGAAGGTTTTTTTCCCCCTTTCTTTTTTTTCCTGGAAAACAAAGGCACTGAGATGCTTTCCCATTTCACCTGTAACTCTGCAGCTCTATTTCTTTTTAACTATAGCATGATAAGTTTGGGGCATAAAAATGATCTGGGATCTAGCTGTCATATTTTTGCTGTCTTTGGCAGCCTTGAGGCTGAATGGTGATATTTTTCAGACTTGGCAAAGAAAAGGCTGCGCTCAAGATATTGCCTTTTTTAACTCCAAGCTCAAACCTATGTTTTTAACTGTAACTACATTTCTCTCAAACAATATAGAAACACACGTTACCAGGTTCTTCACCAGTCTGTTCTAGTGTGGAATGGTCACTGGAAAATCTCACAGCTAACTCTTTCCTTGGTTAAATCTTCCTTGGATAGGCTTTATTTCTTTAGTTTTGGCCAGTGTTTGACACATTTTTTGTTTCTGATCCTTAGACGTAAATTGATAAAGAAAGGAACTTTGCCAATAGCTTTTCAAAGTGGTAAATCCATAAGTCTGCTTTTTTTTTTTTTTTTGTTTATTTCAAGAAGACTATTGAAGTCCAGTAACAGAAATAAAGTGTAAACCCCACCACCTTTTCCTGTCTCTATACTGTGAAGTCCTAGCTAAGAGGGTTTAGAAGTGATGCCAGATCTCCTAATCTAACCTTTTTTATGACCTTTTTTCTCATCACTTGCAGCACAGTCTGAGCTCCTATTTTCCACTACCATGAGAAAACCCTTTGGCACAAGCCACGGTCTGTGTTAAGTATAATAAACCTAAAGGTAGAACACAAATATCTCTAAGAGACTGTCTCAGTTGAAGCGTGGATGCCTCAATGCACACTCTGTGTTGTGCTGTGTTTACTCACATGTGGCATTGCAGAAAAAAGGTGCAATCAGCAACTGTGAGAGCAGAAGATGACCCAGATATTGTTATTCTAGGAGTCTGAGGCTGATATTCAACTGATCAGATCTTAATCTTTTTTTTTTTTTTTGGTAATACTTAACAGATCAGCTAGGGTAGCCAAGACTGAGATGATTTTCTCATGGTGTCACCCAGCCATGACCGTGGCTCTTTGAAAACTCCCTTCTTGTGGAATGTTTTCTGGGGAGAGCTGCTGGCTCGCTAAGGCTGAAGCGTTTCATGAAAGCTCATCTCAGCAATCCCTACAACGAGATACAGACAAATCTTGATAGCTCTCAGCCAGGCAGCTCACCTGCCAGTTTTCCCTCTCAGAGGATCAATTCCTGTGTGGTGGCCTCTTCATTATCTCAGTGATCTGAGGAACCCAACAACCTCATGGTTTACAAGGCCAAATGCTTTAGAATGCTTCTTTTTAGAAATGTCTTGAATTCTCTTTTCTCCAATGAAAATACTTTAAAATTTCTATTTCCTAGCAGATTTTCTATTTAGCAGATTTTGTTCTGAACTGCAGCAAAGTTAAATTCCAAAGTGGTGAGATTTCTGACCGATTCTAACCCTGAGCACCTTCAAAGTTTTCGTATTATGCTTCACCTGAGCAATCTCGGAACGGGCAGAGCCTAAAGCCTTGTCCACAGGGCGGACAGAGCTCACTTTTAGGAGGCAGTCACTACCCAGGCCGTGTCCGCAGAGCCGTGTCCAGCTCGGAGCCAGCCAGCACACTGATACCACAGAGCATGCTCTTGTGCAGGGAAATTACCTTGCCCTACAGGAGCAGTGTAAGGGGTATCACTAAAGAACCACGCACAGCTAGCCCTATTTCCCAACGAAGTGCACCAGCCCCGGGCAGTACTGTGCTGATGCGCGCGTCGCTTGGGTCGGTATCAGCAGGTGCATTCCCTCAGCACAAACTGCATTGTGCAAAAGGCTCAGCTTTCTACCAGCAGTCAAGGGAAAGATTGCTCTTTCTTAGGTCTACACTGTTTCAAAAGTATTACGGCCAAGAAGAGGTATAACTTAGATTAAACTTGCACTAGCATCCTACTTTGATGCTATTTTTCTTATCCACTTAGGCCAAAAATATACACTGAGGTAACTTGACTTGTTCTTAGGTGTGACTGAACAGTGTTTTATAAAAACAAGTAAATTAAAGAAATAAAATTTGTAAAGTATTTTAGAAAATTGTAGACACTTGAGGTTGGAAGGGACCTCTGGAGACCATCTGGTCAGTCAGGGCCAGCTGCAGCAGGTTGTCCACGACCATGTCCTGTCAATAGTTCCAAGGACAGAGAGATGGAGATTTTATAACCTCTCTGGGCTACTTCTTCCAGTGTACAACAACCCTCACAGCCAAAAAGTGTTTTCTTTTAATGCGTAAGCAGAATTTCTTGTGTTTCAGTTTGTGCCCATTGCCTCTTATTCTGTCACTGGATATCACTAAGAATGTGCCTTCATCCTCTTTGCTCCTTCCCATTGATTAGATGTCCCTGAGGCATCTTTTCTCCAGGTTCTTTGCTCCAGTCCCAGCTCTCTCAGCATCTCCTCATATGAGAGATGCACCCAGTTCTTTAGTCATTTTTGTGCCCTAATGCATATTTTTAAAAAAGTATATATTTAAAATATTTACATTTTTATTTAAATTTGAAAATATATGTATTTAAATTTAAGTGAAAAACAGCACACTTGTGAGGCTATTGTTCTATTAATATCATTGTTTGGCAGGGTTTTCTCTATCCTCTCCCTTTGGATAGCTGTAAGTTTGCATTTCTTTCCACATGCCAACTAGATGTAAGAAGTTACCCATAAAGGGATGGTACTCTAGACATCTAAGGGAAGCTGGCCATTTCTTAAGATCTGGAGTCAATTCTTTATGGAGGACCTAGCAGGGAGAAGTATAACCAGTGACGTGGCTCTCTGCTCTATGTCATTCTTCAAGCGCCTAAGATATGGTGCCAGTCATCACGGAGAGTGTGCCATTTTGTATGACATCAAATCATTCAGGAATAATTGAGGAACTTTGTATCAGCAGCTATAGAAGATGACTCCTTTAAAAGGAACTTGCCAACTTGGAATTTATACTATTCACCAATCCATATGTTCCCTGATTGGGAATCTTTTACAATGTAAAGAACAACTGCTTGAAAGACGGCTAAGAAATAAAAACTGAGATTATTGGAAGTGAAAATTGTTTTTTAAGCAGAAAACTCAGCAATTGTGAAAATATTGAAAACACCTTGGAATCTAAATTTCCAACAATTTTGAATATCAGTGAAGGGTTTTGAGCAAAACTACAGCATTTCAAATCCTATCGGACAGTGAATTAGATAACTTTGTGGCAGGATTTTTTTCCCTTCACTTCCCTTTATGATCTTGCAAGAATCCTAATAACTTTTAATGAAAAAAATCAAAACCATTGCCATGCTAGTCATCAAGTCCATAATGATTCAATAACGCCACTTTGGAAACGAGCATTAACTAAAAATGGCATGAAATGCACCTTTTTTTTGGCTGAAAAATTAAGAGTGGTGAAAAATATCCTTGAAAACATGAAAAAAGTGGGGGGAAAATTTAAAAAGTGGGAAAAAGAAAGTGAAGATATTGAACGGTGGCCGGGTATGGGCTCCGTGGAGCTCCCCTGCTGCTCCCTGCTGCCTGTCGCCCCTTCGGGCAGCCCGAGAATTGGGACAAATTCCAATCATCGCAAAAGTCCAAGGGGAAACTCCCAAACTGCACGTGCTGGAGAGGCAGGGACCTCCTTACCTGATCCGCTCCTGTTGTGCTAGGGAACACAGTCATGGGCGGCAAGGTGAGCAAACGCAGGGCACAGAGCACTGTGCCAGCACCTGAGGCTCCGGCTCTTGCTGCTTGCGCAGGGTCCGTGCAGGGAAGGACGGCAGGAGGACCTGGACACCAGATCATGGTCTTGGGCATCCACGTCACTGGCTTAGTCGCTGACAAAGTCTGTAGCTTTGGCAGATTTCCTGGGTCTTCTGTGCTGCCTAATTATGGCAGCTATGCACAGGTACAGGCAGTATCTACAGAAGTGTCGTAGAGTTTATATATCATATACCAGACATCAGCAGGACCTCATGGTTTTACTATGGTTTTACTTACCTATAGTAATTTTAGTGGAGTTGCTCGACTGACAACATTACATGGCTCACTTTGTGTCATGTATTGTTAATCTGCAGGCATAGTTATTTTGGGAATCATTCCCAACTCCAAGGCTTTTCTAGGCCATATCTGAAGATGATCCAAAGATGAGTTTTCATCTTAGGTAGCTTTATTTTCACTGGCATGGGTTCCAAAGATAATACAGCTGTGGTAGCGATGGGTTCACTACTGGCTGCAAAACCTAATAAAGAACCTAAGAAAAATCAGAGGTTTTCATTCACAATCTGAATTTGTGCATGCAGAGCTCCATGCTAACACAGCTGGGCTGATGCTGGTATCCAGGAGATCCCGTATCCGGGTCCAGAGGATGGATTTCCTCCAGACATGCTCAGTATGGCCACAATAAAACAGCATGGTTTGCCGAGCCCTCCTCCGAAGCCGGGAAAACGCCTGGCTGGGTGGTCTGTACTGAGCTCTGCACTGGGGTAGATAGATTGACCCATTTAAAGCTAGTTCAGGTGATCTGCAATTGAATCCTTTTTTTCCAGTGTAACTATATCCAAACAGAAACCAGATCTTTCTTACCTGTGATGACCAATTTTGTGTCTTTTTTTTTTGTCATATTTGGCTTTGTAGAGTAATACCACTTAGTATGAGAATAGCTTCTGAACACACAGCAAAGTGCCCCTGTCTGCCTGCACTGCCTGGGCAGATTTCCACTCAGCCCTGTTCCTGTTCATATGAATGGTGAAGCAGGGCTAGGATCAGGTGCAGAGCTACATAAAGTACCGAATCCTGCACAGCAAAAATTTAACAGCACCAATTCCTTTCTCATGATAACTAAGAACAAAAATTGTTGACATTTCAGTGTTGATTGGGAGCTGCTTTCCAGTTAGTCCCTGAAAAGCATTCAGGGCATTCCCAGGGGATGAAACATCAATAAATGTTTGCTACAGTGGCAGCAAATCAGTCATGAAGAGACCATGTGAGGTCAGCCAGCTCATATTCCCATCCCCAAAGGGGCTATAGTACCAATGCCATTTGTGATAGTTAAAGAGATCTTTCTCTCCTTAATCAGCTTGTAACTCCGCTCCTGATGCTTCCAGCGCAGCCGTGCTCTGGGCATTCCCAGAGCCAGGACCGGATGGGGGTACCTTGTTCACAGGCTGCTCAGCTCTCAGAGAAACCTGCTTCCCAGAACGAAGCAGTGTGCAGAACCACGAGAAACTAGGAGCCGCTTCTCAGGACACTCTGTCTACTAGGATCCCCTGTAGAGACACGTCTGTGAAGTTTATCCCTGTTATTTCCCCGTCCCTTTCTGGCAGGGATATTGGAAACTGTAGGAAAACCCAGGACCTCTCAGTAGTAGCAGATCCAGGAGTTTTACTGCAACTGAAGGTCTCAGCTGGTTGTGGTGAGGGCAGAGTCTGAAACTTTTAGGGAGTTTCAGGTAGGAGTTGGTCTCCCAGGGCTTCCAGCTCCTCTCTCCAGGCCGGAATCTGTCAACCCGGGTGGTCTGCAGCCCTGCAGAATCGTGCCGGGAAGGTCGTCTCTCGGTGCCTCGGGAGCCTTCGTTGCTCCTGCGACACATTTAATGCAGTTCAGTTTGGATGAGTTGGCATTTTCAGAAGAAACACTGCTTGGGCAAGGAATGGCCAGACAGCTGTGACGTACACGGTAGACCTAGGCAGCAGGGGAAAGGTTGATCACCCAGTTTGTATTTAAAAAAGTAAAATAAAATAAACAAAACAAACAAACACCAAACAAAAAACACACAGAGAGAGATTCCCAGGAAGTTTAAAATAAAATTCATGGAGAGAAAATAAAGAACAATGAAAATAAAGAACAATATTTCTCTTTTTCCCCGTATAACCAATAGCAAAGATACCATGCGGGAGCATTGTAAACACACTGTGCCAGGGCAGTTAAATGCATCTGAGCCTGTGGACGGAAGGAAGCTAAAGACAGTGCTTTAATAAACTGCACATTCAGTAATTGCTCTTCTGCCCATGACCCCATTTTCACACTATCCTACACTGCATAGGCGCCGGCCAGCGTGCCCCAGCGCGCGCGGCAGCTGCAGGCGGGGTGAGGCGGGCACATACCTCGCGTCGCTTTTCTCGGGTATCATGTGGAGGAGATTAGATAAGCGAGGTGGCTCCTGCTGCGGGAGCCCTCCACGCTTGGGAGCACCCGGGAGCTGGGCGGCTCCTCGCCCACCCTGCGAGCCCCGCTCGGGACAGCGGCTTTGCCACAGCGCGGTACGTGCCCACCGTAGCCAAACTGCTGATTTAAACACGAAAAAAACCACTCCTTTTCAGCTTAATTTTACAGCTACAGGTAGATTCAGAGCAGTAGCTGTCGGCTCTGCTAATCTTTGATGTAGGTTCCAGGCAATCAAAATAAGAAATAAATCCAAACTATCAACAACTATTTTTGCAGCCGTGTGAAATGTGCTTTAATTGTAGCTGCTCACGTCTCTCTTTTCTATTGTTTTGGATTCCTTATTTATTTATTCTCCTTTTTCCTTCCTTCCATGGCATACGAAAGGAAGCGGCCCGGAGCCCTCGGCTGCCTCCCAGACCTCGCCGTGCGGCAAAACCTGCGGCGCCGGCGCCTCCCCCGCCGCCGCGGCGGGCGCGAGGGGGTGAAGGAGTTAAAGGGAGGCGCCTGGGAAATCTGATGCTGAGGAAGCCCCAGGAATGTTGCACATTCCCCGGGAGGCGGCCAGTCCCCGCAGCGGGCAGGGCAGCCGCCCGGCGCCCCGCACTCGCGCGTAGGTTGCGCCGCAGAGAGACGGGGCGGGCGCGGGGAAGGAAAAGTCCTCGCCGGGGGTGCGGGACGGAGCTGTCCCTGACCCGCCGCCTCCCTTCTCTCGCAGGACATGCGGGCCAGACGCCTGTGGTGGGCGCGCTGCTGGCTCGGCCTCTGCCTCTCGCTGCTGGGCGCGGGGGGCGGCTGCGAGGCGCCGCCGTGCCGGGGAGCGCGCT